>VCJN01003311.1:0-80037 GCA_006384855.1 Tetraselmis striata | reverse complement strand
CTTGGTTTGCCAGGCATCACGACAAATGACCCCCCCCCCCCCCCCCCCTCCCCCCGGACACACACACACACACACACACACATCCCCATGGTCTTCTCAGTACTCTACCCCCAACCCCTCCCTGCGCGCTCGCATGCACCTATCTAATGGTTCTATGCTACCTGTGCCCGGTCCACTGCTGTCACCAGTGTCATACAGTTAGTATCGCTGACAGATGCAGACTATACCCTAACTTAGAGAAATGGCAGTTGGGGGAGAAGCAGGCGTATCAGGCATTGGGGTTCGGATATAGTTTACACGGGAGCCCTAAACTTGCATTTAGCATGGTCACATAATAATCCATAATAATCCATACATGGCGACATTAAAGCCAAATGTGCATCCAGATCGCTCTTACAGTTGCACCACTTACGCAAGACAGTCAGCAGCTGTGTATGAGTTGCACTAAATGGCGGCACGACATTGCAGCCATCAACCCAAGTTCAAGCAGGGCATTCTGACATGCATACTCGGTTGAGGGCGGTATTATTTCTTTATTCTGTGCTGTTTCGCTGATCTGAGGGCGGAGGGGGGCAGGGGAGGGGGGAGGGAGGGGCATAACAAGGGCATAACTTTCGAACTCGGTACTCAGCCAGTACATCAGGCTTGCATCTGATATGAGTTCCCGCGCAATGCAATATTGGAATAACGAATGCTGCCAGCATGCATGTACTTATTGATTATTGGACAAGTATATTGCTTGGCGGCTCGGCGGCGGATATCACTATATGCTGTCGTATATCATATATAGTGCTCGGGTGCTGGTCGCGCGACAGGCGACCCCAAGCTGCTAGACAGAATCCGATGCGGGCTAAGCCATAGGAATGACTGCCGTATTCGTCTGTCTATACGGATCACACGCTATGTGGTTTTCAGCTTGAAAGACGATGCTGAACGACAGCTGTGATGCATGCCGACGACGACGACCTACCAGGTCCTACATCACGACCGCCCGTCTTATATGACGAAGAATGTTTTCGGAGCATAAGTATTCTTTTTGCACGGCGGCAGACGACGATGACCCGCGGCAGGAGTCAGACGAGGCCACACCGAGCCGATACTACGACGAGTAGGCAGCGCAGAGTAGTCCGTTGCAGACCAAAAACATTTACCATAGGAATGTCCTGTATTCTATGTTATTCTATGTATACCGCTGGAATGCTCTGCTGGTTTATCCACCTGCTACATGAAGCGCGTTGGACGGTATAGTTTTGTTTAACATATATATATATTTCTTTATTTATCGTTGTCTGTAATTTTCTCCGAATTCGCAGTTTATTGGTGCGCATTATGGCATATGGCATTGGTATTTGCATATGGTAGTTGTCTATGTGCTAGTTATACTGCTGGATATATCTTACCGCGCAGCAATAATCAGCCGGGGCCGTGGCCGTAGTGGCTGCCGTGCACAAAGCGCGCGCTGTGTGGATTCTGATGCTGTACCGGGTGTCGCGACGCACTTTGAAGAACGCACTTTTTAGAACACACTTTGCCCTTATTTTGCGTTTCATTGTGGGCACCCCCCGCACCCACTATCAAGAACAATATTAAGAACATGCCCTCCCCAGTAGGGCTCCCAGCCCCTGACCAGCCGCCGGAGCACGGTCTACGGTACAGCTATAATGTGCAGAGCTCGCCCTGCTGGGGCGTACTGGTCGTCTAGTATAGCACAAGCACCAAGCGCATCAAGCACCGACGAAACAGCGCGGCAATAAAAGTCTAATAGCGGCGACTAATCCCGTCTGCCTGCCGCTGCTGCGCTCATCAGCACTCAGCAGCACGCGCGCAGGCACCCTGTTGCCTTCCCCACACCGTGCCTGTACTACGGATATTCTTTTCATTCACACCAGTACCTGTACTAATCCTCACTGGCAGTTTTCTTTTAATTTACAAGCAGTTAGCCCCAGTGTACTGCATTACTGTGATTTATTACAAGCTATTAGTAACAGCAGCCCCCGCGGCCCCCGCAAATGACACCCTATGCCGGCACCCCCTCCCACAGGGCAAACATGCGTGTTCTTCAAAGTACGTCGGCGCACGTTTCGTATAGAATTACTAAATAGGATAGTAGAACAATTCCATGATCAGCACCATGCCCATATGCAGGTTTACTATCAGCCAGTAGGCGTGTGGGAGCATGGCGAGCCCGCCCGCTGCTATACGTGATTACGAGCAGACCAAGAGCAAGCCCTATCCTTTTGCGCTGGTTTATATATGTATGAAAGAATTCTGATTGTATTATTATGTATAATTAGAATAACTCAATATAAATATCCTTCGTGCCAGCATGCCATTGAGGCGCATTGAATAAAATGTGTACCGGCATCGTAAAGGCATCCTAAGAAACGAGCCTGTCCAGGTAATGACATTGATAAATTGCCCTGCATCAGTTTCGCCGTCGCTGCTGGGTTTGGAGGAAAAAAAGCACGGAGAAAAAACCAGTCTTTACTAAGGACTAAAATCTTTTCAAAGCAGTTGTCGCGCAAGTTATAGCGCATACATGAAAGAGAAATTTAAGTTGTGCTGGCACAGTTGCAAATTCACAGTTGGCGCGCATGGCTATAAATGTCTTAATTTATTGTGCGGCCCATAAGCCGATTGCAGGTCGCTGTATTATTGCCCTGTTGAGCAGAGTAGTGGCATTTAGGCCCGCACACGTGGTGTGGGCAGCAGTTTGCAATGCTGCTACGCCGTCATGTCAGTGTTGGCGGGTGAAGTTTATTATAAGCGGTGACATACAAACAGGGGGTCGTGGGTTGAGCGTATCGTGGCGCTCACGTTCATTGCTTCAGGGGTGGCATGTTCGTGTCACACATGACTTGGCAGGCATACAGATATGTCCAAAAGCTGGTAGGCGGCCCAATCTACACCCACGATAATTAATGCCAATGCATCGATCGTCGCATGCATCATGGCCACATCGCTGGCATGCATCCTACCATATTAATCACGAAGTGAGTCTCTGAGTCTGTGTCTGTCACCGATCTTCGGAACGGCTTCGCATAGATTGTTAGATAGATCAACAATGTATCCGTTATAGAATCCGTCATAATTCCGCGCAGGCCATCATAACCGTCGAGCGTATACCTGCTGACTACCTGTACCGGTACGGGTATCCCTGCCCGGCCGCCGCCATCAGGTTTACGGGGCGGGCATGGCGCAAAGCGCCGAGCCCGCCGCGTGGACCGGACCCGGACGCCGGACGCCATCGTTCGTCCGTCGCCGGACGACCGTCGCCCGCCCACCTCGCCGCCCGTTCGTCGACGGGCGCCTGGCTCCGGGTCGGCGGAGGCGGGGCTGTACAGTGTAGCGACTACTACGATTGAATCCTTGCGGCTCTCTGGATTCCACACTCTTGCAACGGGTCTAGTTGTACCCAATAAATTCATGCTATACAGCATCCTGCAGCTTGTATGGCCACGTTGCATGAACGCCCCGATTATTTCTTGAACTCATCACATAAATGTAGCATGTCATAAACCCTAGGTTCAAGTAATATACTATATAAAACTTTATTTATGCTCACATGTTCCGCAAGAAAACGCCCTTGGGCAACTTATGTGGAGGGATGTAGGTTCTCCGTAGTCGCCGGGATGGAACTGGCACATTGAGTGTGTGTTCATGCGGGTGGTGTGGCTGGTTGTTTGACTCAAACTGACATCGGCTGGACATGAGTGTTTGGTGCAGTGCAGCTGCAGACATGCAGACGGTGGGTTGGGGGGGTCTTGGGCATCGTCATTTTGCGCACAAGGAGAATCGAGTTGTATACATACACGAGGTAATCCTGCCATTAGCACTAGCAATGGCCACTATTAGATCTTGGACCTAACCTACGCAGGTACAGCCTGCCAACCAGCAGTGCATCCGCGCCCTGTGGGTCACGCCGGCGTTGAGGTTTTTGAGGGCTGGCGGCCCCAGCGTCAGAGTTCACGGATGCGGCTGTATGTGGTCAGTGCTGTCCAGGCCTTCGCTTCGTGCCCAGGTAGGGAGGCTGGATCATGTTCCCTGTGAGCCATGTGGGAGAGAGCAGCAAGGTTGAGTGAGGGCCCGGCACGCATGCTGCCCGCCTACCCAGGAGGCTAGTGTGGGTAGGCTCGGGAGGCCGGGAGTGCAGACACGCCAAGTGGGCCAGCGCTCCGGCGGCTCAATCGCGAATTCCCCTCAAGAAGACGTAGCTGAAACAAGACGACAAGGTGTAATAACATGTCCCAGAAAATGCAAGAGGGAAGGTATTGGCCTGGCTGATATTGTTGCGACTAACCTCCATAAACCATGGCCCAGAAGTGCCCTAGGTCTTGGTTGGTTGGTTTGGGGGGGGGGGGGGGGGGGGGGGGGGGGGCTCGACGGGTGCCGGAAGCCGATGTGCCCGCGCAATGCACAGCCTCACTGCGCAGGCGGCAGCGTCCGAGGCGGCGCCTCACCAGGTTGTGGTGTCCATTGCTGCTGGGGGTCCCAACTTACCGGCTCTTGCGGCCCCGAGTTCCACACATCGGGGCCGGGATTGCCAAACTGCTGCTGCGGCGGCATCGGCTCCCCGAAGGCCATGAAGTTCGGGAGCATGCCGCTTCCTGCGGTCAACAGGAGATCATTCGTCGCATCGTCGCGGAACAGCGGGTCGTCAAGCCCGGACAGGGGCAGCGAGAGGCTTGACAGGCCCGGGCCGTTGTCGTCCATGTCAGATTGAGACGGCCGCTTCTGCGATGACAGGTCCCCCGGCGCCTCCGACGCATACTGGCGCGGCGACGCCCCCGGGTTCGAGCCCATGACTATGGTGGGCGGGGCCTCTGGCGAACCTTGCGGGTTATGGCCGCCCACAGCTGTTCCGGCGCTCGGGGCATAGCCGCCGGCCTGCCCGGCGGACGGGTCGTACACATAGACAGTGGGCGGGTCCATGCTCTGAGAGGCATTGGGCCTCCCCGGCGCCCGCATCACCGGCTGCCCCGCCGGGTACACGACCTGGGGCTGCAGCTGCCCCCCCTGCCCATGCACGCCCTGCGGCATCACGCTGCCCCCGCCCCCGCTGCCTCCGCTGTTGCGGCTCCAAGTGCCGGAGCGGCGGCTCGGGGGCGGCCGCATCACCCCAGCGCCGCTGTACGGCTGCTGCGGCTGCGACTGTGGATGCCCCTGCCCCGGGAACGACACCATCGCAGGCTGCAAAGCGTGCTCCGCCGACTGAATCTCGCACGAGCCCTCCTCCAGCGGAGTGATGCACACGTCACCCTGGTCCACCACCGGCGAGTGGAACTGGCTGTGCCCGCCGCCCGCCGCGCCAGACTCCCCGGACCCCACAGAGTGGATGTCCATCTCGCGCTGCATCGGCTGGCTCCCCATGCCATTCGCGCTACCCATACCCGTGGACATGTTGTCAAACATCTCCATGATCTCAAAGTCCTGGTTCTGCTGGGTGACCGGGCGAGCCCCCGCAGGCTGCTGCCGGATCTGGCTTGAGTGCAGCACCATCTTCTGGTTGTTGTCGTTGTACTCCGTCCGCACTCGGGGCCGCTTGGCGTCTGCGGGCGTGGCCACGGGACACGCGCCACAAGCGAGTCAGGCCACACCGTGAATGGCGACGGCGCTGAGCCATGCCTGGAGAGGGGGGGGGGGGGGGGGGGGGGAGAGGGAGAAAGGGGGAGTCACTAGTGGTGCCGAATTCGCTGAGTCGCAGAAAGTCGCCGGCCGCCTCCATGTCGCGCAGCATGTCTGGGTTGGCTTGACACACATACGCCAGGCAGCCCTTGAGGTACGACACCTCCTCCTCCAGCGAGTTTATTTTCTTGTCGCGCTGTTGTGCATAGATCATCATCTTCTTCATCGTGGCCTCGTTTTGCTGCGGTGTTACATGGCACGCGGCGGTCACGTTGCATGTGCATGCCACTGGGCGGGCGGGCAGGCACACAGGTAGACACAGGGCGTCTCCCGTAGTCGAGGGCCAGGGGGGGGGGGGGGGGGGGGGGCTTACCTGCTGGACTTGGCGCATCCGGACCAGCTCCATACTGAGCATGGTGTAGTCCCTGTTGTTGCCGTCCATGCTGTCCCCCCCAAACTTCCCAACCTGGGCTCAGGGCACATCGACGGCGGTGACCATGCGGGCGAGAGACCTGCCATACTTGCCACTGCCTTGCGACTGCAAAAGCAGCTCTACCAGCAGCCCGGCATGCAGGCAGAAGGGGGGGGGGGGGGGGGGTTAGGCACAGCCGCACCTCAATCGCCACGCTGCGCGAGCCGTCCAGCACCTCATGGCTGGCTCCCACACCTGTGCCCTCGTAATACCGCGATTGATACTCATAAGAACCCGGCAAACCGTATCCCATCATCAGGCTACCATCAGGATACATGTTGATATCAGCACCTGCGACGTTTCGCCCAGCTGGGCCTTTCCCGTTGGCTGCAAAGCTCGTCTTCCGGCGTTGGATTTCGCCCAGCAGGTCTCTCCGCCCCCGCATGAACAATTCGTTCTCAAACTGTTGCTGGTCCGGATTGGTTTTCCGAAAGCCCTGGACAGGGGGAGATGCGCGGAGCCGAGTCAAAAGCGTGGGATCTTGGCAGTCCCAGGGTACCGGTGAGTGCGCCACAGCCGTCAGGGACAGTGCAGGCAGGGTCGCTGCTCACATAGGTATTGAGCTGCCGGACGAAACTGGAGAAGTTGTTGTGTTTGAAGTTCTTCGGCAGAAGGTCTCTCGCAAACTCCATGGGCTTCCACACCGTGAACCTGAGTTGCGCGGGAGGCAGGTTCGGCACGAGGAGCCAATTCCACGACAGGAAGGTGCGAAATAGTGCCTAAAAGGGTAGAAACAGGGAGGCCCCGGGGGGGGGGGGGGGGGGACCTGTTGCCGTCCTCGCTCCACGACACGATGTCATCCGTCTCGGAGTCTTCCACTATGTCAAAGCTGCGGGTAGAGCGACAGGCCAGGCACGGTGGGGATGGCGAGGGAAAGGGGGCCACGAAACCATCTGAGCGCCGCTGCTGGCTGAACAATTCGCGGAGCGGTGCGCTCGGTGATACGGATATCGCGGGACCACGGCGGGCTCGCTCGCGGGCAAAACAGGTTCACGCGCACTTAGAAGTACGGGCGGGCGGAGGGGGGTGGGGGCGCACGTCTTTATGAGAAACGGCGGTGGCTGTGTCCCTGATGCCATGCTAGCGCCGGCCGAGGGCGCGCGTCACCGGCGGTGCCCTGGCTCGCGGAGGTGGCAGTCCCTGGCCTGGGCCGCGTACAGGAGCATCGTCGTCAGTCGCTACGGGAGCAAATAACGCGTTTAAATAAATAATACTAAGACTCGCAGCCTAGCGCAAGTAGAGTATTGCAAATCCGCAGGGGTGCTTGTACAGGTAGCTGGTGCCAATATCCAGGTAGGCAGACACTTCAGCCGGGAAGGTGTGGACCCTATAATGTTTGGACGGCCGTGACACGCGAAGGCTCGGGCGGTCGGCCCCGGGGGGGGGGGGGGGGGGGGGGGGGGATGATAGGTACTACCGACACGCCCCGACTCGACACTGGTACCGGTAATATTCTGAATTGGTGGTACATACAGGTACAGACGCAGCATACTGAACATAACTGTACTGCTCCCGCGGCGAAAGCGAACACGCGCACAGTCGTCCCCCACCACCAATCCTGTAGCTCGCTGTTGCTGTTTGTTTCACCTTAAAGCCAATCCTTTGTGCATCGGCTGCCAAGTTCAGAAACGATGGATAAGGTCGCCGGGAAGGGCCCCTCTCAACAAGGCAAGGCGGGGACGGAGAGCGCAGGGGCTCTGGTCTGGCTGGAGGCTGGAAGCCCGAAAGGGGTGGGGCGCGAGGTGGAAATGGGAGATACTCGGACGGGTACTGGCAGGAGAGCACACTCACTAGCTGGAGCTGCTGCTCGCTGAGGCCAAAGGGGCCAAGAGATCGAAGGTACCCGCCGAAACAGCGTGAGCAGCCTCGGATCTGAAGCACTGTAGCGGCGGCTTGCTAGGTTCGTTGGGAGCTGGCTTCTACGGGTAGCGGTTGGCAGATGCTCGCTGCGGGGCGCTGTTGTCCGCGGGGCTCCCACAAGTCGCTACTGCTCGCGTTTATGGCTGCGCGCACGATTCGGCTACAATGGGTTTGGTTAACAGCACGGGGGAGAGTCTGGGGAAGGCAAAGTACTACCGTCGGCTGCTACGGCGACGGGTAGCGGCCACTTCCAGTACGGTACGCCAGCAGGGTACGCGGTATCTGCCCGCCGCCGCGATCACGAGTCACGCGATAACTACGGCTGCGGTGCGCTGCGCTGGAGCGACTATAATCCTTACTGGGTACGAGTGCTGGTGGATGCGGGCCGCTTAAGCGGCGCTGGCTGTGTTGATCTTTGTCGAGAGTACGAGTATCTGTACTGTACTACTTTTCGCGGTGATGCGGATTTATTGTTACTGCTAGCCTGGTTGTGATTCACACCAGTACTGTTATGTTTCCACCGCACAGTTGCTGTTGTGGACTTTTCCTATTGCTTTTTCGGATGATTGCTGATCGCTTTTTGCAGCTATAGCTCATGTAATTATATTTTGCTATTATGCTGTGGCCCCATGCGGGTACTTGTACCCGTAGTAGACGCGGCGCGTGTCGTTGATCTCCTAGTACTGCTCCTTTTTGCGTTGGATTTGTTAGTATCTCGCGCTTTATTTGCAAATTAATTCACACGGACATCCACGCATCCTCGTCCGCGCTTTTAGCAGAGCACGTCGAAGAACAGCTCGTAGCGATGAACGATGATCAAGGATTACCTCCTTGCAGTGGAGCGCAGGATCCGTGGATGACATAAATCCTCATAGTTGCTGTTAGTTCTGTTGTAGTGCGCTTCTGTGAAAGCCCTGATGTAATTAATTCCTTATAGACATAAATCCTTACTGCGAGGGAGTGTCTCGTATACACATGGTGTATCGTGAGAGTCTGCTCACTACAGTCGTCATCACGTGCAAGCTACTACCGGTCGCTAGTCGACCGATATTATTATTTTGTAGCGCTAGTCGCTACTCGTAGTAGCGACCGTAGCACCTGCACCCGTGGTAAGAATAATCAATGATGTAGATCGCGACGATAGTGTAGTAACAAATTTAAGTCGACAAAAAGATCAACGCGAAACTGTGCGTGAGCAGGCTGGTCATGGACCTGCTTTCAAACGCCCTGCTACTACTCGTCCGCCCGGGCGCCCCCATAAATCACAATTTGGCAGGTCCGAATTAAGTTTATGTTTTAGACCCCCCCCTCCTATTTCCACGCACCCTCTACTTTATTTATGTTGATCTCACAGTACTTAGTAGAATATGCCCAAAGTTGCAAAATAACTACCACTGGCATGACTTTTTAATGGTTTCAATGCATGGCTGTGTGCAGAAGGTTGTTCCCTGCCATATGCAAGCAAAACACGGAGAGGGGGTGGTGCAGTTTTTGGAACCATCACTATATTACGGTCAACATCATGGCAACCCAACCACGCGATCATCATGGCCCTGTCCACCCCTCCATGTAGTGATATGATGTTCCTCAGCTGTTGTATGCCACTGCTATGTGTTGCTGCGCTCACCGCGCTGCTATGCCATGTTGCGCAATAATGCTGCCTCCCTATAAAGTTCTCGCATCTTCTCAGCACAGTTGGCCTTGGCGCCCCTCACAAGCACCTCATAGCCAGCACGCTCACGGGTTTTGCATAAAGGCAAAACAGTATGTAACACCTCATCACTATGAGTCCTCCGTCTTCATCACTGGGACGCCCAAGGATATGCATGGCATGGATATTAACGGCGGCGGCGGTGTGGGGCTGCGCCCCCAGCCGCTCATGCACCGCTCCCAGCCGCCGAGTAGTACTGCTTAAGTACGTGAACATAAAGTTGAGGCCTCTTACGAAGTGACCCCCCCCCCCCCTTGCTTCTCCGGAAAGTAGAGTACTAAAACATGACATTAAATCGGACCGGCCTAATAAAGCAGCCGTATGCAGTACACCATATACCGATGCACGGAAAGTCTGAAATGTAACTTTCCATTAGCCGCACTACGCCGGTACACACGGTTCCATTGGAATAGGGCCGGCCTGCTTCAGTGCCTTTGGTGTGGTGTATGGTGTGAGCTGGCGAACTGGCCGGTGGAACACAACCAGCGCAGCAGTCACTGCAAGGTGTGCGTGCACCGCGCCGGCGGACTTGCCCCCCCCCCCCCCCCCCCCCCACACACACACACACACACAAACACACACTACAACTACCCTCCTGCTGGCCACGGAATATGAAGGGTTGCCTCAGCAGAAGCCAATGCAAGTTATATCGCACTCCTGCAGTTGCATGTGTAGGCCATATGTATCGGTGCCTAAGACCCGTCGCCACATATACTTGCATGCTGCTGCTTTATTATCATAATGCGATTACCGGGGCTGGCAATGACCACATTGGTAAACAGCACAGACCAGCAGCGTAGTGCTGGCTACTACTATCGGGAGAGCGCAATAAGGCCATGCGATCAGGATACCATCGGTATTACAGCTATCAGTTTGACAAAGGATAATGCTGCAGGATGGCACCAGCATAGGCAATCAGCTTTTCACACAATATTGTAAATCAGTGCCAGCATCTACAAGCAGCCACAATGCACTGGCTGCCTGCAGGAACAGTGTGTGCCACATTCAACGTCCTGGAGAATTCTCGAACACGGTGTTGTTGTAATGGACCTGATCATGTCCACGGATGTTTGTGCTTGCTTTGCGGTGACCCCCGCCAGTGCCGCGTTTGCTCCCATGGCCAAGCATTTTTTCCTGAAGAGCGACACTTATACGCGAAGCACCTGTTGATAACAAACAGTCAGACGCTGTCAGCAAATTTCCTTGTGATACTGCGTGTATGATTCCCGACAACAAGGAACAACAATGATACGTTAGGTTGCGCACAGTGCGGTCCTCTGCCCCGCCGTCCGGCCCATACCTGTTTTGGTTCCTGAATTGCTTGTCGGACGAGATGGGGAGAACGGCATGGATGAAAACACGCCCCAAATGTTCCTCCACCGCTTCGGCACATCGGAAGCACCGTCACTGCCACCGTGCAGAGCGCATATTGGATTGTTTAAAGGGGGGGGGGGGGGGGTGATGGTGGGGGGGGGCAGAAATCAGTCATATGACCATGTACAGAAGACGATAAGGCCATTGCAATGGCGCTGGCAGGAAAGCGAGCTCGGCATGCTGATTGAGCGCAACAATCAAAGTGGAATCCTCCGATGTTTGCAGTGGCCATCACAAAAGTGGCAGTCGGCTCGGGCACATCACACTTTACACCGCCTATCGCAAGGTGTCAACATTCGCTGGGTACCTGCTGGGGTGTGAATCTGGTGCTCCACTCCTTCTGCGACGCAACAGCCACAGTATCCCAGCTGCGCAAATGAGGACAAGCACGATGAAGAAAACAACGCCCAGAACGGCGGGGAGAACCACGGAGGAGCCACCGGAGCTGGCGGTGCGGATCTGAGACGCCAGCAGGATAGCTTGAAACACCATCAGGGGGGGACTGTCTTCCGTTGTGGTGCCATTGCCCGGGAAGTCCAGCTCCCCGGTGCCGTTCCTGGAGGGTTTGACGAGGCATGACACGCATTAATTAAGACAAGCCCCAGCTGGCTGCCACCTGGGTTCACAGGGAACCAAGACCTAGCCTGCTTCATGGCATCTATCTAATCATCCCTAGTTCATTACACCACTTGATTGGGCTAATGTGTTTGTTCTTGATGAAGCGCACGTGTTTCAGAGCAGCGCATAAAGGGGGAGGACGAGGGTGTTTGGCATGTGTTTGGCACTGACTGAGGCACCAGGTCGCCGTACCGTTGAATCTCGAGCAGACTGGTTTCCTGCTTGTCCCATGTAACGGACTCCTCTCCGTAGTTTCCAAGGTCACTGACGAGCACCTGTGTTGCACATCGTTCACTGTCGTCATTCGACTATAAACCTTACAGCACTCTTTTCCACAAGGAATGTCACACATACATGGAGCACCATATGTCCTGCTGCGGTTGGCCAACATTATGACAGAAATAAGTGAGGTTGACAAACCTGGAGCTCCTCATCCCCCTCATTGCCTTCCATCAGGCAGCACGCCACCTGCTCCATCGCAGCATTCAGGTCGGTCAGGCTGCCCTCAAGCACAAGCACGTGCCCACCCGTGCCGGGGTCCAGCGCGCTTGACGGCGCTCCGGGGAAGAATGCCCTCAAGTCACTCCCCGACGTCGGCAGTAGCTGCAGGTGCGTGAGAGGCTGAGTCTGGCTCGCGGCGCCTGCGAATGACAGTGCACGCCAAGAGTCATGCATCCGGTTCGCCAACATGAACTCCTCCTCGCTTGAACCCCCGAGGCCGAGGGGGGAGGGGGGGGCAGGAAGAAACAAACACATGTTACCGCCTTACCTTGGGATTTGGAGATCGCAGCGCCTTTGATGTTAGGCACCGTCACATTCTCCGGATGAAGCGCCGCAATCCCGGCGCGTAGGTCCGCAGGCGCTGAGGGCAGGTGCAGCTGGCCGCCAGCCAGCGAGAGCAGCACGCGCAGCGCCAGGGGCGAAGCGCCCGTAGCCCCGGCGCGCCAGTCTGCTGCATCGGGGTCGTCCACGTGGAGCGCAAGGACAGCCCCGGGGAGTGCCTTGCCACTGCGGGTATCGGTACACGGCGTGGTCCCTGGTGCAAGCAAGCCACACACATTCCCACAGCGACACGTGTGTCAGCCGGTCTCCACAATTGTTTCCCGAACTCAGTATGAGGCCCGATAACAGCATTAGGCGGCCGCTGTGACCTGAGGAATGCTTGATCGCAGAGACCGAGATGCTGGGAGCGTCGTTGACAGCAGCGAGCCATCCAGACTTGGTGGCTTCCGCGCATAGGTGTAGCGGGCTACAAACCTGCACAAGCCAAGAGAGGAGGGGACATGCGGGTGTATTTGTGTGTGTGTGTGTGGGGGGGGGGGGGGGGGGGGGGGGTGTCAAGGCGCAGTGCATGATATATAGAGTTGAGGAGAAAGGCGAGAGCATGACATGGCGATGCGCCTGGGGCGATGCCGGGAAACGCGTCATTGGCTGCTTGCCTGCACCGCCACCTTGACGACACCATTGTGGTGCGAGTCGCCCAGGAAAGACAGGTTCCCCAGCAGCGCTCCCAGCTGAGCGACCGTGCCGTTTGCTGTAAGCTCTGCGCACATCGCAGCCCCGGGCTCGAAAATACCTTGGCCCTGCTGACGGTCATCCAGCTGGGTCTCGGCGGGACCAAAGGTCAAGTGGCATTTCCCTTCAGCAGCAGGCGTCATCACCGGTAAGGCGCCAGCAACTTCCCCGACAGCGGGCAAGCTGACAAGGATGGCCCCGCCCTGTGGCGACAGCACCGCCCGCAGCTCCACGCGCGGGCTGTTGAAGTCCACAGTGAACTTGGGCAGCAGGAGCTCCGTGCCTTCCACGCCAAGCCAAGGCGCAGCTGGGGCTTGCAGCGCCGGCGGCTCGGGCGCCAAGCGGAGGTGGACGGCTGCGGTGGTGCTCCTGGACAGCGCATCCTGCATCTGGGGGTGCAGGCGGCGGGCAGGGGCCCCAAGGGAGGGGGGGGGGGGGGGGGCTAGCGTGATGCGCCTGGCGGGATGGTGTGAGAAGGCGGGGCAGCATGAAGGGGCATGGGATGAGGCGGAGGTACGTACCTCATACACCAGCGTGTCATCCAACTCGAACAGCGCGCCGGGGGTGTAGCGAAGCACTGCCTGACCCTCTCGGTCCACAATCTCGGCAGATCCAAAGGAAGGCTGTTGCACCAGCCCCGGCTGAGTGGCAACAGAGGGCCGGGCGGGCGGAAGGGGGGGGGGGGGGGGTCTCAGGCATCGGGGATAAAGTGCCTACAGGCGCCCCCATGTCGGTCACAAACAAAGAGCAGGTCGCAAAAAAGGGGAGGGGAAGGGTGAGGGCACCATGAGAAACTTTCCGTACTTCGCCACCGTGTCATTGAGCAGAACGTCAATGTCAACAGCGGCATCAAGCTGAACATCCGCGAAGTCGTCGAGCGCCTCTGGAGCAAAGTCGTCCACTATCGCAACCTGCGTAGCACCGCACCAGCATGCCCCACCGTCAGCTTCTGCGCCCGGGGATGCCCCCCCATGCTTGAGCACATCACAATGCATTAACTATTGAATTGTTTTTTTAAATCACAGCATTACTGTGTTACACTTATTAAATATAGCCGCCTCACATAAAGATATCACATCATAAGTTAACAGTATATAGGTTGCTACCTTGCAAACACAAACGGTTTGCAGATAAGTAACGTTCTTGAACACCCCCCCCCCCCCTCCGGGAAGAGGGAAAACTATTAAAATGGAGGACTGAACCACAAAATCACGAATACGTTACGAATATTCCGATGCGAAGGAGCAAAGCAATTCATTAATTGTTGGCCAGCGGACTTTGTTGAATTGTAAGGTACCAGGTAGGAAGGGGGTGGGGGGGAACAGAGGGTGGTTGGTCCGGAGAAAAATATGGAGCCAGGTCCCGGCCATGTTACATATAATTTGCTAGCCTCACCCCTGGTACCGGTATGTCAATATTGTAACATCATCTGCGTATCGCGGACGGCATGGTCAATGCCTCAGCATCAACGCTCGGGACTTGCCTGAAACCCCGTGTCGATGAAGTCTTGGCCGTTTGGTGCAAAGGCAATGGCTACCGCGCCACCGACGGGCAAGGGTGGAAGCGGGCCGCAAGTTGCGGTGGCGAACGCCGCGTCGACGTCCGCGTCAACCGTGATCATCTCGCCACCGGGTGCCACCGTCACGCGGCAGGCGGGGACGTCCCGGGCGTCGAAGCCAAGGGCAGTACCCGAGAGCACGAGCTGCCCAGGGGCGGATGCATCAAGCCACACCGGCGACACGCTGGCGACCACGGTGGCGCCTGCGGGGGTGAACGTGAACAGCTGGCCGGGCATCTCCACGCGGCCAAAGAACTCCCCCTCTCCCTCACCGCCGCCCGCAGCCAGCGCTGCCGCCGCGGACTCCATCCAGGGTGACAGCTCCAGGCTCATGCCCACCGCCCCGCTGCTGGGAACCTCCGGCGTGGGGCAGATCAGCGCCGTCACGGGATTGTCTGACCCAGGCGGCGCGCTGGGGTGCTCGAGCTGAAACGAGCCCGGCGTCCATTCCGGCCCGAAGCGGCACCTGCGTAGACACACAGGCAGCGGCGAACCGTGACTCATCAGTCTGTCCGTATCGAGAGGCATGGCTGCCAGGGCCGAGGGGGCGGCAGGATTGTTTCAGAACAATGCATTCACTGCTCCGGTACCAGCTCATGGCGCCTCTGGTGGGCGCACCCGCGCGTCCTCGGATAAACGTACGAACGCACTAGTCGTGACCAGGGCAGATGGGGGAGGGGAGGGGTGGAGAGAGGGGACGTGCATGGGCGAACCTGATGGTGCTTGAGGGGTAGAAGTTCCGGCCGGTGATGGTGACCGCCGTGGCGCCTGCCTGCGGGCCTGTCTGGGGCTCGATCGACAGCACTTCCACGGGCACCATCGGCAGCACCAGCAGCTTGGCAGGGAGAGGCGCGCCCAGCCCGGGCACCGCGCCCTCAAGGCACTCCACGCTTTCCCCATCCACTGGCGCTGGGCACACGTCAATTGCAACGCTGTACTCCCCTGCATGAGCGCACATCGGCGTACGTACGGGAGTAAGATCGATTTACCCAGCACTGGATGGAGACCACGTGAGAGCAATCTTCCAGTGCAGTCACTCGTTCACGGCACTGTCCAGCGACCCAACTATGCACTCACGGCGCATCACGGACACTTTGGATGTAGGTGCAACTGTCATGCATGCTTTTCGATATGTGGACCGGGAGTGTTGATAGATGGGTCGATGAACGCGGGGCCAAATAAGGATGGGGTTCCCACCGGCGATGCTGGCCTGAAGACGCAGCGTGTGGCCACCGCCGTCATTGCTCTCCAGGACCTGCACCGGAACCATCTCAACGGGCGCTTCCAGCCCACCGAGCGCCTGCACGACAGCGCGCGGAGGTTAGGCGCTGCATATCCGAGACATCGCCCCTCTCGCGCTCCCGCACGCAACAAAGTCAAGCACCACAGTCAAGCGCACCTCTGATGTCACACGCACACGTAGGGAGGCCATGTCGCTGGCAATGGGGTTGCCAAAGACGTCCCGCAGCTGTAGCTGCACCTCCACGGGGCCGCCGCCAGCCTGCAGCGAGAGCAGCAGACACGTTGGCGGCCAGCATACCATCACCCCCGCCCTCCCGGCGCTACGCGGCTGTGGGTATAGCGGCAACATGAAGCACGCACAAGGGCCCGGTCGCACCAGTGCTGTCAGTGCGGCGAAGGGCGGCAGCACGTCAGTGTGCAACGAGCCGTCCACGTGCGTGGAGGCGGTGTCCAGGGCGGCAGGGTGCACCACGGCGAGCAGCAGAGGCTCCCAACCTGCAGGGACGGCAAGCGAGCGCGGGATTGGACACAATCTCCGAGACTGGCCCTCTTGAGCTGGGAAGCGCCGGGGATGTGTCGGTGATGCGGCGCTCTAGTAGGGGCGGCTGGAGGGGGGGGGGAGGGGGGGGGGGGCAGACCTTCCAGCAGCGCAAGTTTCTCGACAGACACGGAGTAGGTGCCGGCGGAGGTGAGCTGCAGTGTGAGAGACAGCCAGGGACCGCCCTCTCCCTCCACCACCGCGGCCTCGACACTGCCACCAGTCTGCCACGGCCGGCACACATGCCAATCGCTCAGCGCGCTTGGCGTCCGCAGTAACAAGCCGCGTAAGGTTGCTCATCCGAATATCAGCACAGTTTGCGAAGAAGGGCTGGGGGAGTGCGAAAGGGGGGGGGGGGGGGGCGGAGGGGGTCGAGGCAGTACGGTGTGCAACCGCCTGCGCTGTGCTGCCGCCAACACGCTGCCGGCTTCAGCGACCGTGGCAACAGGCGGAGTCCCCTCCTGCGCGGGCGGGCGAAGCCAAGAGTGAGCCGCTACGATCCGGGGGGTTACCACCGGGCCACTGCGACGTACGGCGGCAGTCCATGATGGCGGGTTTGTCATGCGGGCGGATGCGTGGCCGCGGTCATGCTCCGGGAGAGCGGGCATGTGCGACTTCCCTAATCTGGCTACTGCGCAAGAAATATCAAAGTTCTCTGCAGGCGGCCATATCAATGCATCTTTGCTCCATGCATAAAGTGTGACATCGCCCTGCGTCACGCGTATGCTGTCAATGGGGAGGCGAGTGGCATGCCGTGGGCGTATGTCACGGCGGCACAGTGGGCTATTGTCCTCCTCCTATTACCATTAATAACATACCATGCAAACACAGACAGTTTGCGGATAAATAACGTTTTTGCCCCTCACCCCCCCCCCCCCCCCCCCGCCCCAGCGAATGAAGAGACAAACACTAAAATGAAGAAATGATTCAGAACTTTCCTGTGCAATCGGGCCTCGACACCAGGAAACAGGTCACGTGTTGTAGAGCTTGTGGCTCGGGCCACACTCACCAGCGCTGTCGCGAGCGGCACAGTGTTGCCGTAGCGGTCGCGCATCCCGACCAGCAGCTGCAGCGGCGAGCCGGCCTCGACCGCGTACTCGGCCTGCAGCGGCTCGGACCCGCCAGCGGCGGTACGCAGCAGAGCATGGGACCGACTCGGCGGGCCAGGTAGCACCTCGGCTGATTGCGGTGCGCTGGCTGGCGCCATGGTATCATCCACCACCAGCAGGTAGAAGCTCCCCGCCAAGGTCATGTTGATCGGGCCTGCGGCACAGGCAGTGAGGTGATGTCAATGTGCTTCGCATAAGTTACCCTTTTCAGGTCAAAAACTTCATTAACGCAATTAACATAATCATCAATTAACGAAGCCGGGCTGATTAAGTCAAGTCAGATCCGCCATTGGGCGTTGCATCTCGGAGCGTGGAAGGAGGTAATGAGGTTGAGCACGCGCGCTCACCTGAGGCAAGAGGGAGGCCGCCGCCTTGGGGCAGCATCTCGACGCATAGGCGCTCTGGCACGGCGAGCAACTCCTCTGCAGGGTAGAGCAGCGTCAATGGCTAGCAGGTGGAGTGATGTAGGCATTTAACAGGGGATTCAGTGCCAGCTGGAGGTGGATGGTGGTAATGGTATGGGGGGGGGGGGGGGGGGGGGGGTTATCCTTGCCTGCTGACATGATGGGATTGGACTCGCCGGAAATTATGCATAGCGAAAATTCCAGACCTTCTGCAGGGAGGGCCGTGAAAGAGGGCCGGGGGAGGCCCGGGGAAGAGGGGGGCGGGGGGAGTGGGGGCTTAGTCCCATGGCACTCGAGATTGCGGATGGTGTCAGTCAACACCAGCAAACCCACCCCCCCCCCCCCCCCCCCCGCCCCCCGCCCCCCGGGGGGAAGGGAGGAGGGGTACGCACCGGGTGCGCTGTTGCGGAACTCATCGAGGGGTGTGAACATGGCTTCCACCGCCTCGCCCGCGGTGAGCCCGCCGAGCGCCAGAAGAGAGCCGGAAAGCTCGCTCTCCGCCAATGACAAGTTGCCTGGTGTGACGGTCACCAGGAGCGGCATGCCTGGCAGTCCAACAGACAGCACAGCCGGGGAGGGAGGGACAATAATTAGTGAGCTCAGAGCTCCGATGTCTGAACGCTGGGACCCCAGCTTGGGTGTGAGGACGCATGAGACGGAGGTTTTGCGCCGATACCGCAACAATTAGCAGGCGCCCCATTGTCATGTCTTGCCGACTTGGCCGCCTTTGAATGGCGGCTGGGGAGGCAGCATCGACCAGGGATGGGAAGGCGAGGGAGGATGGCGAGCTGGGGCGGCCGGGGGCTCACTCTGCACCGCGGCGCCGTCCAGCAGGACCGTGACGGTCACGCTGCCCGCGCGCGTGAGCTGCAACGTCAGGCGGTACTGCCCATCCTGCGCGTCCAGCAGCTGCACTGTTGTTGCAGGCTCAGCAGGGTTGC
The DNA here is from genome assembly GCA_006384855.1 of Tetraselmis striata. Classification (NCBI taxonomy): domain Eukaryota; kingdom Viridiplantae; phylum Chlorophyta; class Chlorodendrophyceae; order Chlorodendrales; family Chlorodendraceae; genus Tetraselmis; species Tetraselmis striata. Next base: position 61,070 of record VCJN01003311.1, on the reverse strand, counting down.
CATTGTAGAGCAGCGCCGCCTGGAAGGAGGCCCCGCCGGTGGGCACCTGCGAACATGGCGCGGGGCAGCTGAAGCGTAGACCCCCCCCCCCCCCCCCCCCTCGTGCACTGCCCGCTCCTTCAGTGCCAGCAACTAGTTGTTGCCCCGGAGGCCCCAATTTGGTTTGTCAGGGGTTACAACCGGTCGATACTTTCCCCCAAATTGCCCGCAATGTGGCGACTCAGGCGACAAAGCCCAACTGTCCATGAGGCAGTGGAGTAAAACCCGCCTTAAAACACACAAAACCACCGTCTGTAGTGACAGGATGGAGTCCCGTCGACGTCCACTACGTCGCCAGTTAATAACCACGCTCGGTCAGAAACTCGTTATCAACTGCTCGCTCCCCCCCCCCTCCCTATAGGGTCGAGGTCGCCGCCGACACCCCAGGTATAGCGTCCTCTGATGAGGCCCCGCCGCCCTCACCTGGTTGCTGTATTGGTCCACCGCTTGGACGGACAATTTTAGGGAGTCGCCTGCCGTGATCTGGGGGGGAGAGGTGAGCGTGACGGTGCTGATCGCGGACGCCGCGGCAGCCTGCACCTGCACGATGCGGGGCGTGTCGCCCGGGGCTGGGAGGGAAGCGGGCGGCGCGGAGGTCAGACAGGGTGAGCGGGTCCCACTCGCACGGAGCGGCCGAAGAACCAACCGGAGCGAGAGTCTCACCGACAATCGGAGTGAAGGCGCCGGTGGCGTTTTGAAGCCGCACCAGCACCTGGTAGCTGCCCGCCAGCGTCACCTGCCAGACGCAGTCGGAGATCGGCTGAGAACTCAGTGACTTGAATTTGAGTCTCATGATAATGGTTATTATATAGGTGCGCCGACATCGATACTCATGCTCGTACACTTATGCATGACCGCTCAGCCTTTATCCCTGGCCAGCTAATGTTGCACCTCCCATCGCCAATACAACTGCCGCGGGGCGCACCTGGCGAACGACCGAGTAGCCCTGCGCCGTCAGGCTGTTGCCGACCAGGGGCAAGCCCTCGTCGCGTACCGCCTGCGTCCACGTCAACCCACTGTCGCCAGCGTCCAGAGCTCCTTCAGTGAGAGGCACAAGCGCGACCTCAAAGGTCTCGCCCGCGGGCAGCGGCGTCGGGTTGCCGTAGGCGTCGCGAGAGTACACCGCCACTGTCGCGTTGTCGCCTGATGGGGGCGCACGTGCGCGCACATACCTCGCGTCAGTCAGCTGCAGGCGGGCAGCCGCTATATGCAAGGAGCGCATTTGGCCCGCCTCATGGGGGCATCAAGGGGCCGCGCCTGCGGTGATGTTGCTAGGAAGAAGCGCAACGACCGCCATGCCGGGCAGAGCCTCCAGACTGGCAACCACCTCGAACTGGATGGCGCCGCCAGGAAGGTAGAGTGGCAGCTCCGCGTCGGAGCCGCCCGCCGTGGCTCCGCGGTACACCACCGCCGCGCGCATCTCCGCCTGCGCGGAGTAAAAGGCCAGCTCCGCGGTGTACGGCCCGCCAACCTCGGCCTGCCGCGCGGGCGCACTGCCGGCGGAGATCCAATCGCTGCCGGGTAGCAACACGGAGCGCTGCTGAAACTCCACGCTGAGGGTGCCGCTGCCGGCAAGGAGCTCCGGGATGGAGTTGCCAAAGGCGTCGCGCGGGTAGATGGCAATCTGAGGGGGACCCCCCGGCCGGACAAGGGAGGGCGCCGCGGTCAGGCGGGTGGTGTATGTCTTGCGTGAAAAGCAGCGTCCTGGTGCTAGGGCACAGAAGCAGACGGGCAGCCAACGGCATCTGGTACCCTCATGCCGCGATGATACGGCGGGTGCCAACGCGGTTATAAGAACACAGCGTAATAATACGCCGCCCTGCCCGTCAGAGGTCAAATGTGGACAAAGGCAAGGCAAATTTGAGTCTTATTTAAATGGTTCTTATAGATGCGACAGCGCCCGTAGCCAGCCAATTGGTCGGCGGCTCGCAAATGTGTGTTGTGGGGGGGGGGGGGGGGGGGGGGGCTGCGTGTGTACGCACGCGTGCGCCCGGCTCACCTGAAGGGGATCCCCCGCCCGCACCACGCCGGGGGCGCTCACCACCGACTGCGCCACAGAGAAGGCTCCTGGCAGCACGGGCAGCCTGCACCAGGGAGAATGCACGGAAAGGCAAAGGAAAGTGAGGCCCGGACTCCGATCACTCTCTTCTATTTGCTCAGGATCGACACATCGCAGGTCGCAGGGGAATCGGAGAAGGTATGAGCCGGGGTTTAGGGTTTATGGCACGGATTGTAGGGTTTTATGGTTGAAGCGTTTAGGGTTTAAACCCGTCAGCCATGCACACGCAAAGGGGTGTAGTGCTGGGCAGAGCGCATGCCGCTGCCACTGCCAACAGTCAGGCGATGCCTGTGAAAAGAGGGGGGGGGGGGGGGGGGGTAGGCGCACGTGTAGTTGCCGCCCAGAACCGCCGTGCCGTTGAGCTGCACCGATACCTCCGCGCCTGGGGAGGCTGTCGTCAGGTTGAGGGTCAGCTGCCAGGCGCCGTCGCCCCCCTCTGGCATCTCTGCCCACGCCAGCATGTCGCCCCCGAGCATGGACCTGATTTGGGGGATTCCACCGATAGCACAAAAAGGCGGCCAAGAGGGGCGGGGCGGGACAAGGAGGGGAGGGGGGTTGAGCCTCTGCACGCCTCAATGCACTTGTGGCCCTGATCGCTGAGGCATATCAACCGCGAGTGACATGAAGAAGGCAGGGAGGGGGTGCAAAGTGGGGGGGAGGGAGGGGGGTCACCCGTCGACTTCCACATCCAGCTGCAAGCCGTCCAGGCTCGTGGCCGGGTTGCCGTAGATGTCCCGCAGCAACACCACCACCGGCTGCGGCGAGCAGCGGTGCCTTAGCTCCGACACGTCACGTCGGCGCCAAACAGGCTGATCATGCAGGGGGGGGGGGGGGGGGGGACAAATGGCCTGTCCTTGCCTACGCACCTATGTAAAACCACTTGAACAATACTATAAGCCTTATCAAAATGGGCTTGCATGCAATAAATGAGAAAATTCGGTACGGTTCCGCTATGATTTTGTCAACATTTGACCTCTGACAGGTAGGACGGGTTTGCGTTCCCTGGGATAGGTTTCAGAAGGTTTTGGGGGTTTTAGAGTTTTGGGGCAAGACAACGGACGTGCGGATGCGGTAGGCGAACGTCCACCGATTGTGAAGCCCATCGGATGGTCAGATGCTTGTGGTTGCAGCATGGTCGGTGGAGCAAGGGGCCGGGGGGGGGGGGGGGGGGGGGGACTCACCGCTGGTTCGCTGGCGACGGTGCTGCTGGCCGTGAGGGCGGCGTCCAGTTGCGACGCCTCTGCGCTGGCCGGGCCCGCCAGCACCACTACCGATGCGGTCCAGTTTGCCTGGCACCCACAGCACAGCGGTCAGCAGGAGCATGCGTGTGGGGGGGAGGCCACCCAGTGGGCGGTTGAGCACTCTCATTGGGCTGCTCGGTACGGGCGCCGGGTATACTGTGAATAAGGGCCCGCCCTGCTTAACAGTGGTCAAATGTAGACGAAACTGTATAGCAAATCTTCTTGTTTTAGGTTCCATTATCGCAGTGGAGGCTCCTAGTAAGGGCTCCTTATAGATGCATCGTTCCCATAGTTACGGCCCGCATTCTTTTGCCCGTATTTGGGCCCGTGATAACAATGCAATCAGCAGGATGTCGGAAGATTAACAGTGGACCATAATGGACAATATCAGACAATAAAGGATAATGCAAACCGTACTATTTGATTGGATCTGTGGTCCAGAAATGATGGACTCAATACAACATTCGTGTTGTATTCTGATGTGTTTCAAGACAAATGCAGATTTTCTGTTTTAGCCGGGCGGAGAACGGGGAGGGGGTGGACGGTAATGTACCGCAAATCCAAAGCGTGGCTACGGTATGCATACTGAGGAATGCTAAGGCACGGCGGGGCCAGCCACACCTGGGGGAGCAGCGGCAAGGTGGCCACCAGCAGAAACTCGCCAGCCAGTGTGGGCGTCCAGCTTGCCGTGAAGCCGCTGGTTGCGGGGTCAAAGACCAAGGTGCTGGGAGGCGGCAGAGCCTGTGCGCATCCGGGTGGGAACCGAGGGGGGGGGGGGTGAGGAACACGCCGCTCCATGTGGTGGATGAGGCCGTGGCTGCCGCTTTGCATGTACGGGCAGTGGCGATGCGGTGCGAAGAAGATCGCAAATGAGAACCTGGCCTTAACAAGCCTGCCAGAGGTCAAATGTAGACGAAATGTATGGCGTAATCGTAGAGAATGTTTTCATTGGTTGCATGCAGCCCAAATTGTCAAGACTTATACTATGCGGAGTGCTCATAGGTGCGTCGGGATCTGTAGACATGCGACGCCATTCGCTAGGTCAAGGTCCTTGATCTTTGTATAAGAGACAGTCGGATACCAGTGGCAACAAGGGGCAGTGGGTGTGGGCTGGTGGTGTAGGCGTGGCTCTGACGGGGGCGCCGCTGCGCTTTTGAGCGTTGGGGGGTGGAAAATGGCCATCGTCACCTGGCTGCCGCTGCCCGGCGACCCGCGCACCGCCAGCGCAGGACTGCCCTCGCCAACGGTGTTCCCAAAGGTGTCGCGTAGGCGCAGATCCGCGACCAGGGTCTGCCGGGGGTTGGGGGCTGTCAGCGCGGCATGTTCGGCACCCAAGCAGATGTGCGGGTGGACCCGGGGGGGGGGGGGGGGGAGGGGAAGGGGCGCACCTCGCCGGCGGTTACTTCCTGTGGCCAGACCTCGAAGGTGGTGGTGGCGGCGGAGGCGGCGCCTGGGGTGGCGGTCAGGGTGAAGGGGCTGCCGGGGAGGTGATCGCCCATAAAGGTGGCGTTCAGCTCCAGCGCGCCCGCGGCGTCGATCTACCCAGCGGGGCGGCGCGGGAGGGAAAGCAGCTCAGCGCAGCAGCAACACCGCGCACTGGAGGGGGCGGGGGGGGGGGCAGGGATATTGAGGTAGCCGGTGGCTATTGACTTCGGCATCGGCTGGCGGACAATGACGTGTTTGGCATGATTAGCAAACAGCCTTGCAATACCTACACGCATACATACATACATATACATACATACATACATACATACATATGTGTATATATACATACATATGTGCATATTATATGTATGCATATATATGTGGTATACATATATGCATACATACATACATACTATCTAATATTTTATTATATTACATATACTGACACTCATATACTCATACGAAATACACTTGTACTGACAGCAATAATGACGGGATCACGTGTGGCGGCACCCAAGGGAGTGTTTGTTTGCGCGTGCATTATTGGCAACTCTTAGCTCGCCAGGCATTGACGCTCGCCCGTGGGTGCGGCGGCGCTTCACGGCAAGGCCGCAGCCTCCGTTCCGTGGCCGGGCGCCCACCTGCAGGTCCAGCCGCGCCACCCCGTCCATCATGTCCGCAGTGGCGGTGCGAACCTCCCCGCGCCTCTCCGAGCGCCAGGACACCACCAACGCGCCTGTCTCATTGAGGGGCACGGCGTTGCCGAAGCGGTCGCGTGCCTCGACGTCCAGGTGCAGCGGGCTGCCAGCCTGGAAAGCCGGGGAGGGAGGAGGGGGGCAATCAGTACTATTCGCTCACGGAAGAGCATCCACACGTGGACGGGCGAGTGTGCTCGCAGGAGGGCCACTCACGGTGAAGTTTGCCAAGAGGGAGCCGGCAAGGTGGAAGCCGTCCAGCGCGGGCTCAGCGGGCTCGCGGGTGACGCTGAGCAGCGGCGGCGCGGCTTGGCCGTCCTCGCCGTTGCCGCCTACCGCGCTGCCCTCGTACAGCACGGTGAGGGAGAGGCTGCCCGCAAGCCCAGGCGGAATGTCGACGGTGTACAGCCCCGACCTGGCCAGCACAGCGCGGGTACTGTGAGAAGCTGCTCTCTTGGCGAAATATGAGGGTGGTCGCTGGTGGGCGTCAGACAATATATTTAGGTGCTGGTCGGGAAGGGGGGGGGTCTCGTTTCTCCGAAAACAGTCGCTATGGGTGACTCAAGAGCACGGTATGGCAGTGAGCACGAGTAAACGCGTAATATCTCGTCATCAGTTGATCAGCAATACGTGTGCTGGTGCCTGTGCGTACTCGTGTGAATTACACATGTAGTAGTTGTGGGGTGACAAATTGACCGCTAAATAAAGCAGAACTAGGAGATCAACACGAGCCGCTTCTTAAATGCGGCCTGCACCACCTGTATACGTACTCGTATGTATACAGATAACGGGTAAAGCTGCGCTTGAAGCCGTACCTAATGATTGTCCGACTACGAATTTCGTGCCAATATCGATATTCCGAATATTATACGAATCATACGAGTCAAATTGCCGAATATTACTTCTGAGGTCTGGTTGCAGCTAATAAGCACAATGTGCGTTTACATCGCGGACCCTAATTGTCGTGACTATTCCACCTACCAACCAGCTCTCCCTGCCACTTGATGCAAATTCCGGGCCCGCAGTTACTCAAGAGTATGGGGTAGAAGCAGCAGCGTGCGCAGCTTCCCGCACAGTAACCGCGTCCGGAACACTTGCAATGCACGTCAGGCGGGAATGGGTATTATCAAGCCCTAAAAACTCAAACGTGTCAAACGGGCATTGCAAGGGCAAGATGCCGTCATTTTGAATAGATATGCGCACTGCCAACGACATGCAAAGCCCCGCCACAGTGGACCCATTATTGACTTCAGTGGCGGCTTGCGTGACAGCAATGGTTGATAAGGGCGTCTCCCGGTGTGGGGGCGGGGGGGGGGGGGGGGGGGGGGGGGGGGCGCTCACTCTGGATCGAGCGTGGCGGTGTAGATGCCAACGGGTTGTGGGGCGCCACCGTCCGGCGGAATCAGCATGGCAGCCACGGTGAAGTTGACATTGGGGTCGGTGATCGGCGCTCCAGCGGCGTCACGCGCGGTGACCGCGACAGTGATGGCATCCTCGGCAGTGGTGGCCCCGCCGAGCACCGTCGCCTCCGACCTGGGGGCCGCAGTGACAGCAACACCCACACACATTAGACTGGCTGCCCCAGGAGCACATCTGCGGCACCTACTACCAACAATACCAATATCGCTGTTGTACATAATCCTTTCTGTCTGCGATATTGCTGCAATGTATCCTCAGTGCCAAACTCGCTAGGTAATTAGTCAATCAATGGGTGAGGATAGTATTACCTAACAATATGTAACGATATACTACCTGATACTACCTGTATTAACGAATACAAGGAGTACTCGTCCATTTGATACGCGCCATTGCGTCCCGAATGTAGTATAATTAACGCCATTTTGTTGTTGTGCATCGGTACGCATTCCAGAATCGCTATCCATTTTCAAACGATGTACGTACACTTGTCCTGAAGAAATGGGCAACACAAACTAAAACAATTTACTTTGTGCTATCCGAAATGAATTCGCAATACGACTGAGAAGTATCCTTCAGTTGCCTTTCAAAATAATCCAAACTTTCAACACATTTTTTTCCTAACATTTTTCTAATTGCCAAACTTCCATCCCAGACTGGTTAGACCCACGATGGTGTGCAGGGTTGAGCTATCCCCCATTGAGAGCGGAAGGCGGAAGACGAGGGCGGAGGGGGGGGGGGGGGGGGCACCATCCACAGGGACAGAAGTGCATGAATTGTCTGCTATGCGCGGAAGAGAAAGAGGCACCAGTTGGGGGGGGGGGGGGGTCGCACATTGCGGGCACGACGCTCCCCACGCCAACCTCAACCTGGAAGGGGCTGCCAGGCAGTGGCTGCCCGTCCAGGGTGATGGTAACGTTGTAGTCGCCCGGCAGCTCGGTGCGGTAGCGGCCCCGCAAGCTGTGCGGCAACCGCAAATGGAAAGAGACGGAAGCAGAGGGGCAGGGAGGGGGGTTAATCAATCATCAGCCATGCAAGCACTGGTTTGCGAACAAAAAGGGGGGCGGGTGCTAGGTGGCCACACCTGCCGTTGTCAGCCATCTCCAGTAGCGCGGGCGGTTCCATCTCAGCCTCCGCCGGCCCAGTGATTGCCCACTCAACACGCGCTGCGTCACCTGCAAGATAGACCAGCATGAGCTCAGGTGCATGCACAGCAGGCGCCTTGGGACGGACCGAGCTGGGGCGCCCACACACTCACGCACAGACGCTCCGAGCGGCGCAGCATTGTGGGAACACGCACCTGGCGCCAGAGGGTTGCCAAACTCGTCGCGCAGCAGCAGGTGGATGTCATTCCACTGCCCATTCTCCGCGGATGACAGGCCCGCGCCGGTGGGGGTGGAGGTCGCCGCGGAGGGCGCGCTCGCAGTCACTCTGAGGCCTTGCAGCGGAGATCCTGAGGAACACGCAGAGGTGGACGCGGGGAAGAAGCAAGGAAAGGGGAAGGGTGTGGTGTGCGGGGGGGGGGGGGGGGGGGGCATCAGTGTGCGGCTACATGGAGGGCATTGCCAGGGACATGTGGCAAAGTACAGGGCAAGAGCTAGGAGGGACAGCGCAACCTGCTAGTTGGCTGCCCGCCAGGTCGGTGACGTCAAGGCGGTACACGCCAACCGCATAAATGCGGAGCCTCACGGACGCAACCGCCTCGGTGCCCGCCACCTCCTCCAGCGACACGTGCGCCTCGCTGACGGAGGGCTGTAGAGCGGGCAGCGCCAGCTGGGCCACGGCATCGCTGGCCACCAGCAAGTTGCCAAACCTGAGGCCGTTGCCAGCACAAGGGACGGCTGTCAACACCGTCAAACCCTAATAACCCCAAACGACCCTAAAATTCTGAACCATAAACCCCTGTAACCAAAAACCTCTGAGGCGCACTGACCCGGCAAGAACGGTTTTGTAGGTACAATCTTGCAGGGACAAGTCAGCTAGCCCCGGCGGTTATTAAATAAACCCTAGGAAACCTTAAAAGCCTTAAACCCTAAAACTCTTAAAACCCTTAAACGAGAGCAGGGGGGGGGGGGGGGGGTCGCACCGGTCTACAGCCCGCACCCAGACCGTGATTACTTGCCCCGCCTCAAAGGCGGCCCCGGCAAGGGGGCTGTCCAGAAGAAGCACGGAGGCGGCGGCGTCGAGCGCAGCTGGGGCGACGTGCACGATTTTGGGTTGCCCATCGAGCGCCTCGCCATCTGCACGCATTGTTGAGCAATCAGTCACCCAGGGGGGGGGGGGGGGGGGGAACTCAGGCTTGGCGCCACGGACCGGTAGTGCACGGCTGGACATCGCGGCCTCTGGGTTGTGCAGGCCAGTGCGTACTCTCCCACCGTAACCCCGCTTGACGCCCTTTGCTGACGTTGCCGACAGAGCGGTTGCCATTGCGGGTGACTATGCGCGTGCGCATCTAGTCTTATATGTACTAGCGAGTAGATGGCAAAATTTAAATTTAAACGGCGATGCCTGGCCGTGTTTTGCCACCCTTCTAGCGTTTTTCCTTCTCCATTATATTTTGTTATTATTCTACTACCATCGTCTTAGTATCGCTCAAGTTCCATTGTTACCGACTGTCAAGACGCGATAGTAAGGATTACGCAATCCTACATGTGCAATATAGCTGCGATATATCATTATTCGTGGCTACAATATCCTAACCCACCGCGCTAGGTAATCCATACCAGTATTATAATACTCGTTAAATACGCGTGTAGTTCTATTGTATACAGATTTCTGGGCGTGTAAAGACATTTCGCTACACGTACTTGTACCGGTATCTGTAAGGATTGGTCCGGTGCCACTGCGCAAGTGTCAGACTTTGAAATGTCGGCTATTTGTCGACTGGCACAAAAATACAAATACTAATGAACGTGAACCAACCCGTACTCAATGGGCAATACAAGATCAGACAATGTAATTAGTGCTTTCTGAAATCGATTCGCAATACGACTAGATTGTATGCGTCAGTCTTCTGCCAAATAAATCCAAACTATACACATTTTTCTGCTTCTCTTGCTATTATTTTTTAATTACCGAACTTCCATCCTAATAAACTGGTTAGTCGGTCACTCGTTCTGGGAGACCTCCGGCTCCGCAGGATGCAATCGGGGGTGCCGCGCGAAAGACAACCAACAGTCTGTTATCGACTAGCGCTCGCTGGGAGACACCCGCACCCATGCCACGCGAGCAAGCCTGACGACCGCGGTGCGGGTCCAAGAAGCATGTACAAATAGCAAACATGGTCACGCGAATTTCGGCGCGCCCCTGAGCATCCTCACTGCGCCATGGGGGTCTTCCGTCAGGGAGCGCACCTGGTCCGGGTGCGGAGCGCACGGTGACATCGTACGTCCCTGCCACCATGGCGGTGAAAGCAAAGGTGTACGCCTGACGGGACGGGTCCCAGCCCGACGGCTCGGCCGCCAGAGTGCCCTCGCCTGCCCCTCCTTCGGAAAATCCTTGCAGTCCGTAGAAGACGGGACGAAGCGTCGGTGAGCTGGCGGCGAGGCGGAGCAAACTGACCGCGTTGTTGGCGTCCGCTGTGTTGCCGTGCTCATCCCGTGCGTACAGCAGCAGCTCGGCCTGTTGGAGCAGTGCCCGCAGACAACGACCGCGGCGTCAGAGGGGGGGTGCGCTCGGCTCAGTATCCGCGCTTTTGCACAGAGGGCCCGCGCGAAGAAGGTGCGGCTGGTAGTAGGCCCGCCCACCGCAGTGGGGTGCCACAGTTGTAGTCTGGAAGGGAATGCACAGGGCTGCGCGTTCGTGTTGTTTATAGGGAGCATCTATGCGGCGCCATACATGTACCCGTACGACATCCTTAATTCCCCGCATACACATCGTTTTGCCCCCTGCCCTCCTCCACCCCGCGCGATAGCAGCATGTGGGGGGTCATCATTACAAACTCTTCCCCCCCCCCCCCTGGTGGGTTTGGTAATCGAAACTGACCGGTGTGCTGCGGTGGTTCCCGTCCTCAGAAATCGCTGCTACACATTGTATTTAGGTACACGGGATGAGCGAAATGAATAGTTGCGAGTATTATCCCCCCTCCCCCCGTCTTCGGGAGTCACCGCAGTGCTTCGGTAGCGGGATGCTGTGGGATGGCGCGGCCGGCTGACGCCGCGTCAAGCGTAGTGCCGGCCTCCAGCCACCGCGGGGTAGGGCGCCGCGCACCTGCTCGCCTGCCACCACATCCGCAGGCGCCTCGTACCAGCTCTGCTCCGTAGACAGCGGGCCGGCAGCCACCTACCCAGCGGCAAGGGGTGGCGGTCAGCTCCAACATGCGGCTCTGGGTGACGCTGTCTACCTGCCCTGTGAAACACCGCACAATACCCAATACTCCCGCGTAGGTGGGATTCTTTTTTAAACGGCGGTGCCTGGCCGCGTTCTGCCTCCCTTCTAGCGTATTCTCTACTCCATTTGTTATGATTCTACTCGCATCTTATTGGTATTGCTGAAGTTCCATTCGCAATAGACTGTCAAGACGCAGTAGTACGGATTACGTAAGCATTCATTCCTACATCAGATTACACTGGGTAGTTTGCAATCCTTGCTAGCAAACGCGCTATGTAATCCTTACCAGTGCATATGCACGCCGTATATGCGCTGAGTTACACCGTACAAGGATTATCTCATGACGCGTGAACGGATAACTCGTAATTGTTGCCAGTATGATTAACGCCATATTGGCGTTGTGCATTTGTCCGCATTCCTGTATCGCTATCTAATTACAAAGAATGCACGTATACTTTTTCCAGGATAAATGAGCAGTACACAATCAAAAAATGTCCTTAGTGCATTCCAGAATCTATTCGCAATAAGATTGAGATGTGTCCGTCAGTTTACTTTCCAAACAGTCCAAACGAATAGCACAATTTATATTCCACTTTTTTCCATTCTACTATATTTCCAATTGCCGAATTTCCGTTCTAACAGTCAGTTGGGTCCTGGGGGTCTGCGTTTTAATTCACGCTAGATGCTAATCGATTTGAATGTATAATATAGAAAATAGACGTAAATGCAATCCTCCTATGTATATGTCGAAACCGTGCAGGGTGCTTGGTACCAGCACCTGGCGCAGATGTCATCGACACGCATACGAGAATCAATCGATCGCAGCAACACTGATGCAGTACCGGTATGCACAACATCAGCCTGCAAAGGGCTGCCACGGATTGACTTAGGAATGTACTGTACAGATGCGGCTGACCATCCTGTGCGCGGGAGAGGACGTTGACAGTACGAGCACGCGACATTTCCATATAACGTCGTCACATGTGTCAGCTCCACTTGAAGCTGGGACGCAGCAGAGCCTACAATTCCCTCCAGGTAGCGCAGGGCATGGGTCTTGTAAAGCAAAGCTTGCCAGAGTGCCCACGTGGCGCCTGGATGGAGGTGAGCCACATGGCATGCATAGCTACCTGGCGGTGGGGCACCCAGGGAGCACGGTGCGGGTGAGGAGGCAGCCGCACCTGGGTGGTGCCCGCCAGGATCTGCGTCGCATTGTTGGCCCACAGCGTCCAGTGGTAGCTCCCCGCCGTGAAGAATGACACCTACGGGGGTGGGCACAGCCCTGAGATAACAAGCCGGTAGCTGATGATCCACGTCGTCCCTCGCCTAAGGCTATACCGGCAACTAGTTGGTAGGATCCCAACGTCACCAATTTGGTTTGTCGGCGGTGAATCACCGGGAAATAGCTAGCCCCCCCCCCCCCCCCCCCCCGCCCCCCGCCCCCTCCCCCCGTGCTTTGCCAGAAGTATGGCGACTTGGGCGATAAATCCCATTTGCCGGTGAGGCACTGAAAGTCCCTCAAACGTTGGGAGTAAAACGTGCCTTAACACCCCAAAACCACTGTTTTGTAGTGAGAGTATCGAGTCTCCTAGAAGTCCATAAAGTCGCCAGTTGAGAACCATACTTGGATGGGAACCAATAAGGAACTGTCACTACCCGCACTCACTTTCATCGAAGTCGATGGTGACACCACAGGCATATCCGAGGCACGTGCCAGCGGGAACCGGGGTGTGTGGGAACCGGGCATACCGCAAGTTCTGCGCCGCCGTCCTCCGTGTCATTCTGGGTCACAGAGGGCTGGCGGTATTCTGGCGGGGCCACCGCGATGCGCAGCTCCAGGTTGAGCGCGTCCCCGGGGCGGGGGTTCCCAAACGCATCGGACGCGAGCGCCGCCAGACGGAGCTGCTCCCCCGCCTCGAGGATAGTGGCAACTGGAGGCGTGACAGAGACGGTGGCGGAGGACAGGTCCTGCGGGCCAGGCGCAACCTCCACCTCCAGCGCCTCCCCAAAGGGCTCCCCGCTGCAGCAACAATCCGGCACCGGCCGATAGGTGAGAAGGCGGGGCAGGCAGAGAGGCAGCGGGGGCGCGCGGAAAACTGCAGCGGTGGCGGAGGCCAGCGGGCACGCTGACCTCAAGGTGACGTCCAGGCGCCAGCGGCCGGCCTGAGCAGCGGCAAAGGCAAGCTGCACCTCGCCTGGCTGATTGCCCGTGAACGTGGCGCCCGGTAGACTGGCCACAGTGGAGTTCCCAAACCTGCCGATCACAGGACACAGATGAGTTATGGCAGGAGGAAGGAACGGGGTGCGGGTTGGTTCCGCCGGCACACGCTAGTACTCTGCAGTCGGTTGCCATCTGCGCCACTGCATTACTGCCATGTTTTATTGGGTTGGCTACTCAGTACTGCGTGCTGACCGCCACCATAGGGCGTCGCCATGCTGATGTTCATATATATGTAATAGCATCCTTGCCATATGGTCGTTTGGCTTGCTAATGAAGGCTATACTGTTTCTGGTAGTATGTGTGTATGGTCGTATATTCCCGGGGGGGGGGGGGGGGGGGGGGTGCGCACAGTGGTGTAAGCAGCACGCCGACGTCCGCCGCATCCACCGGAACCGCGTTGCCCCAGGCATCCCTCACAACCAGCGTCAGGCGAGCATCGGACCCGGCGGGAATGGAGCCCTCCAGGGCAGCGCCTGTCAACTGGGACCCCGCGGAGCTCGCGGGGGAAGGCACCACCTCCAGCATGATGGGGCCGCCGCAGAGCGGCGACTGCTCGGCAGGCAACGCCGGTGCAAATAGGCGCACCGCAAGCGGGGAGCCTGCTGGCGAGGCAGCCGTAACGCGCAGTGGCACCACCACTTGCCCAATGTACTCGCCCGCCAGCAGGGGCAGCAGCTCGACGCCCTCTGCGTCAACGTCCACCTGCGCGCACACAACTGCCGCTCAATAGGTGCCTAGCCACAGGGACGCAGGTGCTCTCCCAGGGGTATCAGTGAAGGGGGGGGGGGGGGGGGGGTTGCCTGCTGGAGAGCGGCGCTCAGGTTGCCGCCAGCCCAGTAGCGGTTGCCAAAAGGGTCCAGCTGGGACACTGTCACATTGATGTGCGTCCCTGCCGCGAGTGGCCCTGAGGCCGCAAGGTCTACGCTTGGCTCGCAGGTCCACAGCAGGGACGCGTTGTGGTCTCCGTCCGCCCCGCTGACCTGCCAGCCGGTGATTGTGGAGTTGCTGGGGGTCCCGATTGGCTCGTCGTTGTAGCTCACACTCATGTCATACTCCGCAGCCACCTGTGCGTGGGTCACGGTTCAGCAGCAGGTCCAGACGCCTATATTCTTATGGCCAAGCATACCGTGGGAAAACCGTCTTGACTCCTGAGGGCGGACAACTGTGACAGTCAGGATTCTGTACTACGCTACGAGTACATGTACGATGCTTACCCGAGGTTACGACGACGAGTATACATACGCCATCACGCCGCCAAGTGGCAAGCGGTGTGCTTTTGAGACAAAAGTCACCTCAATTGTTAAGCTGGCTCCGAAACCAGTTTCTCTGCGATGAATGTTGCCTTTATTGTTACACTGGCTGGTTTTGGCCGAGGCGACACTCGTCTCGGTAGCACAACGCTTGCCACACGGGCCGCTGCTCTTGTATGAATACTCGTCGCCGTAACCACAGGTACACACCGTACACGTACTTGTAGTGTGTATAGAAAAAGGGGTTATAGGGCTTTTGGGGTTGATGGGTTTATAATTAAACAATGAGACACCCCCATTCCTGGAGTCGGCAATACGGGGTCGGCAATAAGGAGCGGCAATACGGTACAACAGCTCCTTGCTGCCCCGACCGGTGTCAGGTGGGCGGCTGCACGCACCTCAGCGAGGAACATCACAGAAAACGTGTCGTTGTCTGCCGGCACAAAAGTGAGCGGGCTCCCGACCGGTGCCACGACCGGGTTGAGCGCGGCGTTCAGGGTGTCCCCCTGAGTCGTCTCTGCCATGCCCGTCAGAAGCGCGGCGTGCTCCAGGCCCGCGGCAGGGTTGCCGTGTTCGTCAACGAGCGCCACCACGCCGACCTGCACTGACACGCCGGCGGCGCTGCGGAAGAGGCCGGGCGCTGGCAAAAAGGCACTGGCGGTGGGGGACGCGGGCAGACCGGCGGCCCAATCGGGTGTCCACGGGCTGCCTGGAAGCGCCGCATCGTTCATCTTGATGGCCAGCTGCGGCGCGGAGGAGGCGCCCGCAAAGCGGCGCACCTCAACCCCCAGCGTGAAGGTCCCATTGCCGTGGTCGGTGACCATCCTGCCGGTGCCGGTGACCTCCCCCGCAGGTAAAAAGGCAAACTCCAGCTCGGGCTCTCCCGAATTCAGGTTGCCGTAGGCGTCGCGGGTGGTCAGGGTCACAAGGTCCTCCTGGCCAGCGCGGCCGCCCAGCAGCGCGGGGCCCTCGATGGTGGAAGCCGCCGCCGATGGAGTCCCGGGGCGAACAGAAACTGACAGGTTTCCGCCTAGGGGCAGCCCGTCGGCGCTCAGGCGCAGCTCATAAGCACCCGCGGCTGTCATTGCGCAGCTGACCTCTGCCAGGGCAGGCGTCCCGTCCAGCACGGTGCATATGGGGGGGACGACCCCTGCCGGCGGTGGTGGCCAGAAGGTGGCCGGGTCCAGCAGCGCGGACAGGGAGGGCACAGAATTGGAGGCGATGTTTCCGTACATGTCTTGCGCCTCCAGCTGCAGGGAGATGGTTCCCCCGGCGCGGATGGATCCAAACGGCGCTCCTGGCATATCAAGACAGCATTGCCGTCGAGGCTCCAAACATCAGAAACGACGTGCATGCATGGATTGGAAGGGGGGGTGGGGGGGAATATTGGCGCGTCAGCAGGTGGGGGCGCACCGCTGATAACGATGAAAGCTGGTTGCCACGGCGCAGGCAGCACCTCCGTGGAGCCCAACAGGACTGCTCCGTCGGTGCCACTGTCAGGCAGAGGCCGCCACACCAGCGCGTAGGGACCCGCGGTCGTCAGATTGGCCACGCTGAGTGTGAAGGCAGTCCCCAGCACGCCCAGGGTTTCTGCATGTCCGACACCTGCAGAAGCGTGCGTTGTCAGTTGCCTTGGGGATGGCATCAAGATGCGCCCCGCGAGCAGAATGTCGGGTGGAGTGGTGGAGCATACCCTCGCACGCTTGGCAGTCCAGCCCCATGTAGAAAGTCTGCTGCGGAACGCTGGCGGCGTCGATGCCATTGCCGAAAGTGTCCTGTAGCTGGACGCTCAGCTCCAAGGAGTCTCCGGCCTAAGGCGAGCAACGTCCGGCAACGAGTTATCAACGCCAGGCGGCGTACGTACCCGTCATCGCCACGGGGAGCTTTTATTTCGGGTTGTGGACGTCGCAGCATGCAGTATCCTTTGAAGTATTGGGCACGCGGCAGGTGCGGCGGAGCGCCCACCGTGAGGTTGGATGGCAACCCTGACACCACGGTGCGCGACCAGTCCACAGCGCCAGGAACGATCTCCACAGTCCAGGAGCGCCCCTGCAATAGCGCGGTGTCGTTGTTCGACGGCGACAGTCGGAGGTCGTAGATTCCTGTGTGGGGCCGATAGCGTCGCGAGGCGAGCCGCGGTGGTCAGCATCTCGCGCCCACGGAGTTCAGCGACTCCAAGGCACGACCCGCGATTGCTACTCGGATGCCGCACTGGTCACGGGCAAATCGGATGGAGCGGAGGAGAGAGAAAATATGTACGGGCCACGACGCGAGATCGAGCTCGAGCTCGAATAGGCGGCGTGGCAGTGCCTTCGTCCTTCGAGCTTCTCGGAAGTGGCGAACCGGTCGGGCCAACAAAACGGAATTGAAATCGCCCCTGTAGCTCGCACCGCCCGAGACTGCGTTGCACCCGCATCTGTCGGCCCCGCCGATACCAGGCCGGCTCGGAACGGAGGAATGAGACCAGGCGGCAGTGCGCACCGTGAGCATGAACGATATGTATACCGTTATATTGGCGAGAATACTATCCGAATTCTGTCTCCTGCTAGCCGACGAGCCTGGCGACGATGCTGTCTGTGGGCAGAGCCGGGGCGGGGACAGGTTGGGCCGGGCAGAGGGGCGACGGCACCAGCACGACGAGCAGAAGCAGAAGATAATCTCCAGATAGAAGGGGGCAGACAGACGTGCGCGGTACCAGAAGGTCGACAGACTGTTGCTTATGCTGCTGGTTTCGGAGCAACCTCGCCCTTTGAGTCGTGGTTTCGGAACCGGCTCATAAAGCCACATGCCGCGTCGTAATACATGCACATATGGCAGGTCATGTCATTGTCACTTCATAATATTTTCGTTGGTAGTTATTTCGGACGATCGTTCTGCAGCATACGGCGGTGGGTGATGCGGCGCTTCATATTAGCTAGCACACATATATAATTATCATATATAACGCATCATCATATCAGCCCGGACGTTATCGTAGGCTGCTGCATGCGCACAGAGATTAACAGTACACCAGCACTGTGGTCACTGGCGAGTAATAGGGGCAAACAATATCGAAAAACACACATGCAGCATACCAGCTTGCTCAATGATGAACGATATGTTCAGTCCTCCGGGCAGAACTGGAGTCACAACTGGTGGATTGGCTAGCAGTGTGAGGAATTCCGGCTCCATGACGAAATCTGGTAGACCGCTGCAAGCGGTTGCAGACATGGCAGCAGGATGTCAGACACCGCATGCGTGCCACGGCAGCACCGCCAACCTTCATGAGCCCAACGAAACAGTTGCCTGCTCACGGCGCGCTAGAAGGAAACTGATCCAGCTATTTGTGTTCAACCTTCGACAGCAGTCTCATTCCTGACTACACGGCGAAAATCCTCAAGGCTGGACAAAAACGTACTGTACGGCGTTGCACATCAGCGCACAGGCCAAGGAACTAGCATTAATGTTGGCACCCTAAAAATGAATATCAGGGGTATCAGGGTAACCTTACATGATAGTGTTCCCAAATACATCTTTCCCCACAATCTCCAGTTGGAGCAAGTCTCCTGCACTTCCGCCGGCGAGACCACTCCCGGAAATTTCAGATGTGGATGGATCAGCCACATCACCTGCATGCAAAACGGAGGGGTGGGGGGGGGGGGGGAGCGCACGTTAGCGTATTGATTGACGAAGTCGCAATCTTTGTTTATTTGCAGGCCTACTCACTGTCAAGTTGCCTATGTATATGATTGCTGTGTGACTTGAGCCTACCGTACATTGAACTTGCAACTGATGTTATTTATTTTTGATACATACAGCTCCTATACAGAAGTGATTGTGAATGACTTTGTCGACATTCATTGACTTCATCGACGGATAACATGGAAAGCGCGTGAGCAACCCACCAGGCACAACTTCGCTGGTTTTGGACGCGACAAGCCCACCAGCCCAGCGAACCTCCACCATAAATGTGCCTGCCTCGGTGACTCTGTCTAGGGTGACCAGCGTCTGGAAGCTGTCTCCATCCGCTGACCACGTGGACTCCACTGGCAGCGACATGATGGTGCCGTTGACAGCTTGCACCTGGCAGGCCGGCCACACACCGACGGAAGGGAAGGAAACAACATGGCGCAATTGCCACCAACTGGGTCAACAATGAAAACAGCCCAAGCATGATACACTAGTCACCACTTACACTTACTCCTAGTCTAGTGCGGCTGACGTAGCGGCGCATGGATAGCATGGTCCCTGGTGAAATTTAGAAAAGCTTGCTCAGTGATCACCTCGATTACAATGGCATCGCGGTCGGCGTCCACAAATACAGGGGTGTCCTGCCTGCAAAAGACAAACGGTCAGGCTCAGGGAAATGGCCATTCAGCGGCGAACAATTGTGCGGGACATTTTGCCGCCAGATCACTTGCCACAGATAGAATTAGTGTCGATGCGTTTCTACATTAGCACTTACCCATCAAATGCCTGGAGTTCAATCTGCGGCACAGTGCCGGCAGGCAAGGTGTCTGGCGGAAGTTCCGCTACCGACACACGTGCAATTGCGCCCGGCCACACCTGCAAACGTCGACACCCCATTAGCATAGCGCTCTGCGACTCATGTCGCTCCGCGTTTCCCTCTGCACATCACCGCCGCGTAAACTACTGTGATGGATGGAGGGCAGAAATGACAAGCTGATAATGTCACATGCTCCCGCGCCTTGCCGTCCAATATCAGTGAGCAATGCCGCTGAGACATCGCTTTAGTGGCAGTCCAACCTGAAAGGGGGCAATAGGATCCAGCTGACTGCCATGGTCGTACGCAATGCTCGCTTCCACTGTGAAGGTGCCAAGCTGGAGCTCCCACGGTGCAGATAGGGCGTACGTGCCATCGGCGGCATGCGCAATCGACATTTCCACTGTGCCGTTCGGGCCCGACAGACCAGCCTGTGGATCAATGTCCACCCAGCAAGGATGGAAAAACAGCATTAGCCTTGCCATCTCAATCCGCAGCACAAGAACACGGAAAAGCCACCAATGAATGCTATTCCCGACATCTTACAGTTTTGGTCAGCACCGGAACTGGGTGGTTGCCGGCAAACGCGGCTTGACATGTACATGTGCACATGTGGTGCTGGGCGCGTGTAGAAGCAGCGGTAACCGAAGCTACTGGTACGCGCATATGTTAGGAGCAAGCATTATTTTTTTGTTAGGGGGCGTGAATTGTGAATGTAGGGTGAATCATTCGCGAATGCGAGCTGTCCCAGAAATCCAGACCACCCAAATACACGCACACCCCATATTGGCACGCAGCTGGCACACCTGTAGACACGAGGAGAAGTCGTATCCTGGCTCCTCCACCAACGTCAGATCTGCTTGAACGCCTTCAGCCTCGGTTGGCAGGCTGGCTTCGCTGGCAATGGTTGAGGTAGCAGCCAAAGGGAACGGTCGCCACACACGGATGTTGTCGAGGCCGCAGGGCTCAAAATACTCCGCTGCCTTGCCCATGTCAATCAAGCGCGGTCCATCCACCTAGAACCGGCAACAACACGACGGAGAAATCATGAGCCTCCGCTGAGTTAGTCGACACACTGCGGCAAGGTGCTGCGAATTTTTGGGAGCAACTCAATTAAAAGCAGCATGTGGATGTGTTTACATGGCATCATGGGAAAGTAGCGGGAGCGCACTGGAGGTTTGAAGGCCAGTAAGTCTCCTGTGATAGTAATGCGGATCATATCTCTCAGAATCTTTCTTACTCCTTCCTCTGTGGCAGGTACATCTGACGAAGTGGTCGAGTAAGGGTCCGCTTGCCACAGTCCCTGGACACACAGGATGGGCACTAGCTAGCTTAGGCAATGGCTCTACATGCAGCCTTCAGCAGGGTGGGCGAACTGGCCGCGGAGTGATGTGGCAAGAGCATCCATGTTCATTGACTGCCCCCGGGAACGGCACCAGCACGGTGCGGGGTGGGTGTGAAAGGGAGGCAAGCAGCAGGACGCATCCAGCACAGGTCTCACGTCCTTGTGGAGCCACACGTAGACAGTTGTCCATTCCGTGTTGTTCAGTCCCTTGCGCTGCAGCACTCCATCCACGTAGGCATAGACCGGCTTTTTGATGTTTAAGTACCTGAACAGCACATATGAATGCTACTGAGTGTGCTTCTCACTGCTCAGCCAGCAGCACATACCAGATGAGAATTCTGCTACAGCATAAATACCAAGCCGGGTGATGCTGTTGCGGTCCACGAACAAGACAGGTGTTACAGGCGAAAGATAGTGCCAACCACGCATGCGCTACAGTTGGCAACAGGGGGCCTCCTTACCCTCCTCCTGTCAGTTGGACCTCAAGCAGGGGTTTCCGCTGTGCGACGAAATGAAACTCGGAGAGCGTGATGACGTCGAAAGACAGGTAGCCGCCGTACGCACTTTCCCCCACGTCCGCAATGTCCCGCCACGGGTATGTGTTGCTGTTAAATACCCAGAAATTCTTCTCCTCTGTCAGCGCGCCGTCGTTGTCAAACATTTGAAAATAGAAGTTGGCAGGCTCCGTCCCCCAAATGTATCCATCATTGGACGATGCACCTCTGCAGGTAGGCACAGGCAGACTCAGTTACCCCCCCCCCCCCCCCCTCTCAACAACAACAATTGCATCACGACAATGACATCCCGGTCTTGCTGCCATGCTGCTCTCAAGAGGTATTGAAGATTGACATATAGGCATTTGGACACAAGAGACTATGATGACGAGGCTGAGACTATCAAACACCGACCCAATGGACCATCCTCTAAGTAGAGCATCTTGCGCTGGATATTCACATGTAGGAGGATGGTCCGATGCTATGATGTGCTTCGTTGTTGTGGGGGCGGCAGAGAGCATACGTACGATGGTGACCACTGTGGAATGACTGCTGACCGTGGTGTGAGGAGCTCGTCAGATTCAGGGCTCTGCACATCTCCATAGATCCTCCAGCCCTCATCATCGGTGGCGAAAGTGGTTTCTTTCAGAAGAAAAGGGCTTCATTATGCGCGGAGCGTCCCAGATGTTAGCCACAAAACATGACCACAATGCAGTAGTGCAACTCTGCTATGAAGTGTTCAATGACAACAAACTATGCCTATAGATACGCCTTTATGATGGTGTCGTCTGGTCACAGTGCCGTAATGTTGGAGTCAGGGGCAACGGAATTGCACGCCCAGCGCATGCTTGCTGAAGTTGCATATTACGCTAACAGGCAACCTTACCTGCAGCAGCTGTCATTGCTGTGCGTGAAGCAGTAGTGCGGATCCGCAAGATTTGGTGACGCACTAACAACGTCTGGACATCAGCAGGATCAATCCAATGCTTAGCATCGATATTGTTTCAGATTGCAGCGAAAATGACCAACATCATATTTTTGGTCATCATCGACGTGTGGTACATAAGATCTGATGTGCTAGGCAGTATGACATATCGAGCTTTTCGAGGCTCTGATGACTTCATACACTGCAATTGTGATTTGATATGGCCCTGGATGGGACTGCCGGTTACAATACTTTTCAGAGCCCGCCTCGCAGCGGCAACACCTTTTACTACACACAATCAACATGTGCAGGTGTGACGGAATTAAAGAAACGTTTATGCTATGTTTTTTTCCCGGATGCAGCAACCTGCTCAAATTAGATCAGATTTGCTTTATGTATTATTTCAGTTGCTGGAGGCAGCGACCTGCTCAAATTAGATCACACTCGGACCGAATGCCGCTCTGACAAGAAAAGTAAATTGCTGCTCCAATGACTTAAGTTTTGGGTCAGAGTCTCGGGCAGTACACCCAATCAACTAAAATACAGTTCAAAATGTACAAATTTGCAGCAGTATTGTAATAGAACATACAAACTCCACCACGCCACAGCTAGCAATTTCAACTTTTCAACGTCATGCGGTTATTGGTAATACCGATTAAACATTCGCATTTCAATACATCAGGCTGCGACTGGCTTACCTTGAGGGTCACCGATAGCAATTGGAGTCGAGCAGCACGGGTTGTAGATCAAGGGCCACGTCGGCCTTGGAGGGAGCGGTTGGGCAGCTGCAACTCCCAGCCAAACAAGAAGCAGTACCGCCGTGGCTTGTTTCATCGCGACTCAAGCAACGGGCCCTCAACGACCTGACCCTGCGGGTTGGAGAGAACACGTCCATCGCCACAGTAGCGTATTATCAGAGTTATATCGATAGATCATGCAGCATACGTAGGATTGTAGTAGGTGGCATGAGCAGGGAGCACGTCTGAACCTCAGGTCTGGTGACTCGAATGACAATTGTGCGTCGGTCGCCGACGGTTCCGATTTAAGACGCCCGTTATTGATGGTTCCGGACATATTGCAAAGTGACAGGGATCCGCCGGATTACCTGCTGAGCGTTGTCACTGCTTACGGATATCGGCTAATAGTCCAATAGTGCCTGATCTCTGTTGAACGCGAGCATGGGTCACTTCTACGTTGCATATCTGCGCTGTCGCGCACTCGATATTCGCAATCGATTTGCAACGCGCTGTTATCCGACGAGCGACGAGTGGGGTTACCTGAGACCTTATGGACGGGTCGCCTGTAACACCGTCTCCCAAACTTAGGCTTCCGGTGCACCTTATCGCGAGGAAGTATGTGCTCGTTTCACGTTACCGACCCGAACTAAATTCCTGGCCCAACAGCAATGCTACAGCCTGGCAGGTGGCCGAGCTGGTCTCGGCGAACAAAGCCGCGCGCTGCTGTTTCATCGTCGCCTGCTTTCTGGTAATATCTGCTACGATCCGCTGCGCTTTACATGAGGGATTGGCAAGTTTGTGAGCATAATCTTACCTTGAAGACGACTGGTGTCGGTTTTGTCTGTCTCAGAAACCACCTTGGCTGCAACCGACCGGGTTGTTGTTGCCAGTGTGACTGCTTCAACGCGCGCCTGCTACGCCGATTCCTATAGCCTGCTACGATGACGTTAAGCCTCAGTCCCCTACTCAGCCTCCTCCTTGCGCGACCGATACAAGCTGCGACCACGCCACGGTGCGATTCAACGCAGTGTCACGGCAACAGTCCGCGTGGAATTGACACGAGGAGCTTACTCAGTGCGGGTTGGGTAGCGTTGGCCCACCGCTTTGTCCATGCCGCAACGCTCAGGCGGGGGCGCGCCGACCTTGCCCTAGCATTTCACCCGGGTACCCGTACTGGTGTGAATTACAAAAAGAGCAGTAGCTAATCCACCTACAGTACTACTAAAAGTATTTACATGAGTAGTACTAAAAGTAGTACTAAAAATTAAAGCAGCAAGCGCCGCATAATAAAACCGGCCCGCATCCCGCATGAGGCGCATAGCGACACTGGTACCAGTACTGTTGATCTTTTAGCACGACTGCTTTTTTGTAAGGTTAGCAAAGCAGGGGGCTCAAAGTTCTGCCAAACAAGTGTCAGATCTCTTACAACGTTTGGCACAGGGGCTCAGGCCCCAAAGCACGCATGAAAGGGTTGGGAAGGGTGGGTTGCGCTAGCTGGAAGCTGGCGCAAAGGCAGAAGGTGGAGACACCGCCGCGTCGCGGGGCGTCATATCGGGGTGAGGGATGGACGCGGGCACACGGCAGTAGCGTACTAGCCGCGTATGGCGGAATTGTAACGTCGGGTAACACCCGTCGTACTTAGCCCCGTGCAATTCAAACCTCTATAATTCTCAATATGACCATTAGCAAAGCAGGGGGCTCGCAGTTTTGCCATCATGTCGCCATTTGGCGTGGCAGCCTGGCTGGTTGACCACCCCAGGGGGTCATCCAGCCAAAGAGGTGCCATGCTGCCGGACACGGCAACACTATTGGGTCGATGTAGTCGAGCACCACGTTGGACTCCATCGCCCAGCCGCCGAAGTACTTGATCTTCTGCATCGTCACGCCGATCACGTACGCGGCTGTTGTGGCCCCCTTGCGGAGGGAGTGGGACGTCCACGCGAACCCCGCCGGGGGGGGGGGGGGGGGGGGGGGGGGGGGGGGGGGGGGGGGGGGCTCGTGCACTGCTGTCAGCACCAGTTGCAACCAATTGGTGACTGAGGGTGTCGGCCGTCCATTTGGCCTGCCCCTCGCGCTGGCTGATGGCCCATCGCGCCGCTAGCACGCGGCCGCCGGCGAACACCTGACGGGCGGAATCAAAGTAGTGCAGCAGCTCCGCGATGTCGGCATGCGCTGACGCTGGGAGCTAACACAACAACTTCTTGCTTGCATCCGCGCCACGCTGGCCTTTCCGGTCACGATGGTATAGGAGGATTCCGCCGTCCAGACCGACAGTGAGGTCGCCCGTACGACACTCCACCCCCGGTCCTCCGCGGCAGGAAACAAGACAAAGCCCGACGACTGCCAGGCTGGCGCGGAACAGCTCCACGCGCACCACGGTACTTGGGTCCGTGCCCCAGGTAGGTCCCAGCTCCAGCCGGAGGGCTTTTGCCCGGGTCAGGGCTTTCAGCACCACACGCGCGGGCAATGGGGCCCGCATCAGCTCGGGGATTAGCGTCACCTGCGACGCCGCAAGGCCCTTGCGGACCCTGCTCACCAGATCGCCCCGAGCCATCGGCTCCCGGCCGTGGTCCTTGAAGAAGTTGTTGACGGCCGACAGGTAAGGCTGCAAGCTGAAGGCTTTGATCGTCCCCAGGTTGCCCAACAACGTACGTACCGTGCCATAGTCCCGGGGTCGGCAGCCAGGGCCGGTCGCCACTCCTCTTCGCAGAAACGGAAATATTGCTTCATGCAATTGGCGCGAGACACCGCAGTGGCCGGCGCCCACGCAAGTGATAGGAGATCCAGGGTTTGGACGCTAGGGGTGTCAGACCCTAGAACCCGTGTCATGTATGTGCGGGCGCATCGAATCAGCCCATGGTGTCGTACAGCTCGCGACCTCGACGCGGTACTTCACCGCTGCAGTTCGTAGTGGTGCCACACGTACAACCGGTAGTTGGTGGCAGTTGCCCGGAAACATGGATAGCGTAGCACTTACGGCCTCTCGACGCAGGTAGACCCATGCCGGAAGGGAACGCGGAATACAATCACATGCCAGTGAGGCCTGCCGATCATACCTCGCCCGTCCCGCCGTCCCGGTCGGAACAAACCGGCGCGCGGCGCCACCGTGAGCTCCTCCACTGCCATCTCGGCGAGTGCATGGTGCCACGCCTTGCCCTCCCATTGCGGGGCGACGACGGTCGCCGCTGCGCCACTCTGCTGCAGCTTCTGCACGAGGTCGGGTAGCATGGGCCAGGGTGCGTTGCACCACTTGTTTTCGTGGCGCCAGTGCGCATCCGGCAGGTGCAACGAGTCCACCGCCTTGCACGTAGGGTCCAACCACGCCGCGTTGTAGCGGGGGAGCAGGGTGTTGAGGGCGGACGCGAAGCGGTCGATGGAATGAGGGCCGAACCGGCTCTCCAGTTCCGCGAACATGAGGGGGTCGAGTTGCCAATCGTCGCTGTCGAGGTGCCGGCTTTGACGGTCCGCCCAAATATTCGCTGCCGAGCGAATGTACCGTGCGCGCATGTTGATGCCGTGCGAGTACAGCAAGCACCAGAGTCGTCGCAGCTCGGCCATCATCTCGGAGAGCGCGAGGTTAGGCCCGACAAAACGTGACATACCGCCTAGTTGTCCTCGTGCAGGAGGACGTTGCGCCCGGCGAGGTGGGGAAGGAAGCTTTCCACGGCAAGTCGGACCGCTTTGAGCTTGTTGATGGTAGATTAGCAATGCAGCTACCGTAGTACCATTGATTAGATCGCTCGGATATACTAGCTGTTCCGGATATGCGCTCATCGCGCATATGAGTCTCAATAGCGCGCTGGGCGCGCCTGATCTCTGAGCTCGGAGGTCAGAGCACGCAGTAGGGAGCTCGGAGCCGGGGACACGCATATCGCGGAGCGCCTCAGTGCTTGTAATCACTTCTTTATTTCCAGCAACTCATCGCCTCACCCTCCGCCTCTGCACTCCCGCACACACAAGAGCACTCTACAGGTTATGGTTGCCCTCACGTCACTGCGAGGGTGAGGCAGTCCTCGATCACTTAGGACACGCTGAGAAGTCCGCGTTTTTTTCTGCGCGTAGCGTGAGCTCGCTGTTGAACAAGGCTCAGCAAATCACTCGGCTTTGAGGCGACTAATTCGCTGCAAGCCCCCCCCCCCCCCCCCCCCATTCCGACTCGACCACTCGAGTCACATCCACGAATCCTCCCAAAGCGTCTTGTCAGCGTTCTCTTCCTGGACCAGCTGCACGAGTCAGCAGCACACAGGTACCGGAGTAGGGCACAAGTACATGAGCATTACGGAGCGTTGCGAGCGTTGCACGATACAGGTACCGGAGCGTTACGGAGCGTTGCGAGCGGCGCGAGCTGTGACGGTGCATCTCACACGTGCACGACAGCCGGATACCCTCTGGGACAGCTCGGACAGCCCAAGCGTCCCGGCAGTGCCCCACATTTGGGTGGAGGACTCGGAAAAGGGAGAGCTTAGGGCCATCTCTTAGGCTTCAGAGTCGGGAGGTGGTGGGTCTCTCGACCCAACCTTTCTCAACCCGCCGTAGGCACTGCCGGGACGAGTGGTTTTCACTACTTCTTGTACTGCTTCGTCATCACCGGCCCACCCGCGATGTCCGAGGACGACCGGACCGGCTCGCCAGAGGCGAACGCCCAGTCCGACATTTGGCGAGGCGATGACTCACATCGCGCGCATCTCCTGACCCAGCCCCTATCGCAGATGGCAGAGATGCATGGACAGGTGTCCCACCAATACGACGAGCTCTACTCATGCCATATGTAGCTCAACACTAGGCTGGAAGCCCACGAGAAGCGGAGCGCATCTGAAAAGATGGCTGCTGAGACATCGCGCGGCGTTCGGGGACGGCCGTCAGGTCGGACAGCCGCCCTGGCCTCGCGGCAAGACTAGCGGAGGCAACAAGCCACCACACAATTTAGCCATGCTTAGCCGATCCGAGCTAGACAACGGCTGACAAAACCGGTGCATGCCATGCGGCGACACTAGCCAAGCAGGCCAGGACTGCCACGGGCAGGATCAAGAACTGAGACAACGTATGCCGTCTTGAACATGCTTGCCTTGCAGTTTGTTACATGCCTCCTATCGCAGCATTGGGGGGGGAGTGTTGATGGTAGATTAGCAATGCAGCTACCGTAGTACCATTGATTAGATCGCTCGGATATACTAGCTGTTCCGGATATGCGCTCATCGCGCATATGAGCCTCATTAGCGCGCTGCGCGCGCCTGATCTCTGAGCTCGGAGGTCAGAGCACGCAGTAGGGAGCTCGGAGCCGGGGACACGCATATCGCGGAGCGCCTCAATGCTTGTAATCACTTCTTTATTTCCAGCAACTCATCGCCTCATCCTCCGCCTCTGCACTCACGCACACACAAGAGCCGATGTCAAATTCCGCGCTCTACAGAGCTCCTTCCAAGTGATGTGTTGTCGCTCGTCCGCCGAGCTCCAGAATCCCCTCGCCTCCAGCCTGCCGTTCAACACCCCGCCCCACCCGTAGCCTGAGCTGTCGGTGTGCAGATAAGCCGTTTTAACCGGGGGGTGGATGGGCTTGCCGTTTGGCTGACCGGGCACCGATGTCCACCACTGTAGGTCGCGACGGAGCTGTGGCGTCATCCGGACGCGCCCGCCCCACCGGTCGCCGACCACGGAGTGGAGCTCCCGCAGGAAGAATCTTGCGGCCGGGATCGCCAGAAAGAGATACTGCGCCTGCCCTGCCAGTGACGGCAGCTCGCGCACTGGGAGCCACCTGGCGTTCCGCGTGGCGCGGCCGACGAGCCGAATGGCCTGCCGGGAGAGCCGGTTCAGCTTGTCTGCCGGTGCGTAGAACATGCCGGACGCTGAATCGATGTCCACCCCTAGGTGCATGCCGAACTGGCAGGGCTTCCAAATCCCTTCGTGGGGTTCAGCTGCAGCCCCAAGGCGTCGAGGAGGCTGGCGAGCCGTTGGCGGAGGTGGAGCGCCTGCTCCATCGATGCGGAGAAGAGGAGAAAGTCGTCCACGTAAGGTCGGATGCGCGCCCCCCTCCACCTGGTCCGCCGGAGGTAGCGCTTGCTCCGTGTGGGCTGCGTAGACGATGAGGGGGGCTCGGGCTCGGGTTTCCGCAGGTGGGTGATGAATACTTGGGTGAGCGTGACGAAGTAATAGGGCGAGAGGCTCCAGCCTATTGGCAGACCCGTGAGCTTGTAGAGCTGACCTCGGACGTCCACGGTGAAGTAGTCTCGGTCCGCCTCCGCGATGCCTAGAGCATAGAAGCCGTCTTGGAGGTCGAAGGAGAACATGTAGTCTCCCTTTTTGGTTAGGTGGCGCACTCCCAGTAGGGTCTCCATCTTGAGCCGCTTGCGCACACAGTAAGAGTTGAGCACGCGGAGGTCGATGATGCAGCGGTTGACGCCGGTTGACACTGGTTGACGCCGGGCTTGGGTACTAAAAAGAGTCTTGACACCCACTTGCGGCAGGTGCCAAACTCCCACGCGCCGGACTCCACGAAGCGGACAAGCTCGCCCTCGAGGAAGGTGAGCTATGCTGGGGCAGCGTCATGCATGCTGATGCCGTTGTGGAAGTTGGTTGAGGGGCGGTTGTGCTTGAAGGGGGTCCGGACGCCCTCCTAGATCCACCGTAGGACTTGATCGCTCGCCCAGATGTCTTGCCATTGCCGCCGCACGCGGTGTCGCATGTAGCTTTAACTTGGGTAGCATGACTCGGAACAGCGGGGCACTCAGGGGGGGTGACACCGTCAGTTCTGCTCCTCGGTTTGCGGGGTAGTAGTCTTCCTCGCAGGGGTGCCGGGCTGAGGCTTGCCCTTGATCTTGTCTTTGTCCTTGTTTTTGTCCGCCCTCTCCTTTGTGGCGCGGTCTGCGTGTTCTGCGCGCTCTTGCTCCTTGATGCGGATGTTGCCGCTGCCGCCTCCCTTGCCCTTGAACTGCGCGGCGGCCTGGGCCTTGGCCGCCTGGTGGAGGCTGACCTCGAGTCCTTTGTCGTCCAAGGCGTTGAGGAGGCCGTCGACGCCATTTCTGGAGCGCTCGGCGACGGTGGTGTCGAAGAAGCGGGAGTAGACGAGGCGCTCGGCGACTCGCTCCTCGCCGGTAAGCGCCTTCTTGCACTTGAAACGCCGGAGGTAGGCGAGCCGGTCTTCAGCAGCCTGCCCGCACGTCGCGATCGTCCGAATCGCGGAGTCGAGTCGGTCGTTGGCGTCCGCGGTGTCGCGAGCGGTGGCGTTTTCGCGCGAAGCGTTGCCACAGCGTCCGTGAGCGACGCGTGCGCGGCGCCGGTAAAGACTCCATAGCACAGCATGTGGCGATACTCGTCGCGCGTCGCGTGCTTCTTCTCGTCGGTGAGGTAGCGGTCCCACTCGTCGTTGCGTGGGTTCCACAGCCCGGGGTTGGTGAGTCCTACAGGGGGCATAGACTCGGCGTATGCCCGCGGCAGGTAGTCGATCCAGTCGCGCGGGTCGAGGAACGCCGCGTGGCCTGGAGATTTTGCATGGAAACCGGGGGGAGGGTCGTCCTCCTCGTCTTCACCCTCGAGGCCGATGGCTGGCGTCGCGGGAATAGGTTTCTGTGGAGGTGGTTGTTGAATGGAAGAGGTGCGGGAGTCTAGCTCGTCGAGTCGCAGCAGCATCCGCCGCACCAGCGTTGTGAGGCTAGCGGTGTCAGTCGTCGAACTCGCGGCGTTGCCTCCACCGCACCCCTCCGAAACGTACAGGTCGTCAGGCAACCGTGTGTTGCCCATAGTACGGCATGATGTTGTTATTGCAGTCGCGGCGAGCGGCTGGCGTCGAACGTCGTTGTGAGATCGTGTGTCACCTTACGAGACTGCGAGAGTCTCGATGCCGTAGCGCTAGCTAGCTGGAAGCTGGCGCAAAGGCAGAATGTGGAGACACCGCCGCGTCGCGGGGCGTCATATCGGGGTGAGGGATGGACGTGGGCACACGGCAGCAGCGTACTAGCCGCGTATGGCGGAATTGTAACGCGTCGGGTAACACCCGTCGTACTTAGCCCCGTGCAATTCAAACCTCTATATATAATTCTCAATATGACAAATAGCGACTACATACCACACAAATCCCCATGTGAGTACTATTCAATGCCTGGTGCGTTTTGCGGGTGACATTTATTAAAGCGCGGAGTCCACGGATCGAATCCCCGTGTGGCTCGGTTCGCTGATGTCACGCATTACAAACGATATGATATGACCAACTAACATTGTCATATCACGAAAACCATGATGTGACCAACTAACAGTGTCACATAATACCGTGGCCAACTAACAATGCCAACCGCTTCACCTATCTTTCAGGGGGATAGAATGAGGAGATATTCTCACGATATATATACGATACACTCTCGCAGTGTGTCATCCACGGATCGTCCGCGCTTTTGATAGAGCGCGGCTATCACGAGCTACCTCCTGACATTTATTTAGCAGCGGTTTATTTCTTACTGCTGGCCTTTTTGTAATTCACACAAGTACTGGTACTAGCAGGATTGTACTACCACCGGCGGATGCAAATAATAATGCGTTGTAGTTATTTTAGTTGTCGCATGTATGCGGCGTATGTACATCCAGGATTATCTAGGCTGTGTCTATGCCCTGGCGACTACTCTGAAACTGTAGGGTTTCCTTGGGAGGAAAGACCTAGGAAACTGCCGGTTAGCAAGAAAATGCTGCGCAAAAATCGCAGTATTCGCGCGCAGTATTTTCCCCTACCTCTTGGGTTGATCGGAGAAAACGGAGGAGGCGATCCGAAATTGCCCGCAGTGTGAGCGAAGAACTAACGGCTTCACCGCGTGTGTAACGAAATCTGAGGCGTCCTCCTCCTCCTCCTCCTCCTCTGTCCTCGCTTGCTGCATCTTCGTCAATGGACCGTTATGCGTTCGGTATTCGATCGTTTGGTTCGACAGTACTGCTTCGAGTTCGGCTTGTTTCTGAATGGACGCGCGTGTATTCTAGCCCAGGCACGCTTGATATTCGTCTGATACGCCAAAATAACGCGGTACCGCAGCGCGTTTTTACTGCTGATTATGGTGTAAGGATTAGTACACAGGGTACCCGTAGAAGGGTGTAGCCGCCTCGCGTCACTCACACATACAGCCCTGCGTCCGCCGACACGGAGCCCGGCGTCCGTCGACGGACGGGCGACGGTACGGGCGACGGTCGAACGACGGCGTCCGGCGTCCGGTTCCGGGTACACGCGGCGGGCTTGGCGTTCGCGCCGTGCCCGCCCCGTAGACCTGACGACCGGCCCGACCGGCGCCCTCGTGCGGGATGCGGGCCGCTTTTAGGCGGCTTGTACCGTAGTGCTGATCTTTTAATAATACTGCTTTTAGCGTCGCCTACCGCCCAGGGCTTTCCGTAACTGGGTGCCTGCCTAAACGGCCGTCGTAGTAGAGACGCTGCAAGGGTTTCACTGGTGCCAGTCCTGTCCCGGGGGCGGAAAAAAAACTGCTTTTAGCGGTGGGTTTGTTACTGGCCTTTTTGTAATGCACACCAGTATTCAGCGGCCCGCTTTCACACGGCTTGTATATTTGATCTGTTCAAAAATTAATACTGCTCTTTAATTTCTTTTTAACAAATCTACCGCT
The DNA here is from genome assembly GCA_006384855.1 of Tetraselmis striata. Lineage (NCBI taxonomy): Eukaryota > Viridiplantae > Chlorophyta > Chlorodendrophyceae > Chlorodendrales > Chlorodendraceae > Tetraselmis > Tetraselmis striata. The sequence goes on along the minus strand of VCJN01003311.1, from coordinate 28,824 downwards.
AAAAGCAGACCTGAAAGATCAACACTACAAGCCGGCTGAAAGCGGCCCGCATCCCGCACGAGGCTCAACCCAAGAGGTAGGGGCACCTCCACAAATCCCCGGCCCGAAGCGCTGCTTAGTAGGGTCATAGTGTGATTGTAAACTGTGCGCGGTACTTAGTCGCACCCGCTAAGTCCGCGCTAAGTCCGCGCACCGTGGTTCGCGCACGGCGGGCAAGCCTCACTACGAGGAACTGTGCCGACGGCGAATCGAACCTACTGCGCACGGCCGTGCGCGCGTACAAGCGGCGCCGCTTACACCCAGGCCGCAGCCCGAAAGTGACAATATCGCTGTTGTTTTGTTACATAGTCGCTATACCCGGTACAGGATGGCTCGCTGTACCGCGCGGGGCACTAGAACTGTTGAAACAGCGGTTGTACACTTGTAAAAACCCCGTTCATTACTTTTGACGACTGTAGTAAAGTGGAGGATATAAGCGGAGAAAGAGGGGCGTAGTGTGGAACACAGCGAAACTGGAAGATCGCGGGCTGGCTCAGCTTTTATGTCTGCTCGTGCTGCACACGAAGGGGCACAGCAACACGTGAACTAGCTTAGTAACCCCCCGTTCATGTGCAATAACACGTACATGCAGCTAGAAAGTGGTTGAATCTGGGAAGGAGGAAGATTTAGAAATTAGTTTAGAACATTTCAGATATGTGCCTCATTTTGCCCGGGAATAGCGTAGGGAAATGCAGGTTGACGAAGCGGTAGTAGCGCCAAGTCACGTAGTAAAAGGTGCAGAGTCTTAATCCATGTGAAGGCGCGGGCGGGGGGGGGGGATCTCGGCTCCGCTGGCCTCTGCGCACCACTGTCACTCGCCCTCGGCTGAAAGCTACTACCCACGATTGGTAATTGTGCATCGAAGCCGAACATGTTGAGCCATATCGCCCCTCTTGGCGAGCCCACCCGGAAGGAGCACAACCAGAGGCGCCGCCGCGAGGATTTGTGCGCGTGCCCAGCGTGCACTGCGGCCAGGTAAACGCATGGCTCGCAGAGCAACTCTGGCCGCGACGCAGCACACGGCCGGCTGTTGGCGAGGGGCGTCTTGCGTGCGCAGTGGCCCCCCATAGAGCCGCTAACGTGACTGGAGGGACGGGAGGGGGGTGCAGTGGAAGGGTATCTCGCCTTGTTGGCCATGATGTTTAAGGCCCCGCTCGGACCTCCTGCACGTTTTAAACAGACCAGTCCCAAAGACGTGTGCGTGCTTGCCCGGAGCAAGTCAGATGGTAAAGGAGCAGCTGACCGGACCAAGTTCCTGGGACAGAAGAAGTGACAAGAGCAGCAACGCGGGGCTGAGCCTAGGCGCGGCCAAGAGCGCTGCGTGCCGCTAATAGTGAAACTCGCACTGAAGTCTGGGAGGGCGCTAATCCAATCACTAAGTCTCGGATTAGCGTGCGGCACGCACAATCTAATCATCAGCCATAAGCCATCAACAGTCGACAGGTTTGATGTAATATATGTCGCCCGGCTCCGGAACAGCCTGTCGTAGTGCATTCTCCAACAACCCCCCTTGAGGATACACCGGGGCTCCGAAAAACGGAACCCGTGTATCATCGCTCAGTTCGGAGTGTTCTTGACAGGTCACCCGCCCGTTGCCGACCGGGCGTGCTTTGCGTGGGCCAGGCGGGGGGGGGGGGGGGGGGGGGGGGGTTGTCATCTTGTCTACCGTGTTGAGGTCCGTCGCGATGTATTGAACCATGACTGTGCCTACCTCGACGCAATCGTTCACAAAATGCCAACGCAAGTCTATGTGTTTGGTGCGCTCACTGATGATGGCCGTTGTCGCGTAGCTGGTGGCGCCATGATCGTCTTCCATCATCAAAAGCGGCTGGACGTCGGAGTCAAGTATCTCGGAGACGAGCATTTTGGGGTGAATGCCGTCCTTGACAGCATGTGCCAGTGCCACTGTCTCAGCGTCGACGGTTGACTGCGCGATACCACCCCCCCGGGCTCCTGCATCGTTGTTGGCATCAGTGCCGATTTGTAGCTGCACGCACCGTAATCGCCGAGGTAGAAAACGTAGCCGCCACGCGAGCGACGCTATAGGAGGTCCGATGCGTCCGCGTATCCTACCAAACACAGCCTGTCGGCTGACTTCACGCGGAGTGTGATGTCGGAGTGCAAGTACCTTTGAGATCCCGAAGCACTCGCTTCAGGGCATGTGCATAGTGCGAGGCTGCTTCTGCACGCCGCCGAGCACGCTGAGCGCCGTGGTAATGTCTGGCCGAGTGCAGGTGCTGACGTATAGCAGGCAGCCCAAAAACTCCACAAATCGGGAGCGTTCCGCGTCGTCGAGCAGAGGGGATGCGCTGACTGTGGCGGTGGAGTGCTTGTAGAAGTCCGCAACCATGGGTACGTCCGCCGATTTGCAGTCAGACATGCCGAAGCGATCGAGAATCTCGGCGATGTAGGTTGTCTGCGTGAGCGTGACGCGATGGTTCGGTCGATCGTAGTCGATAGACATACCGATAGATAACCCATATGGTTTGTCGTTCTGCTGACACTTCACCTTGAAACGAGCGCTCAAACAAGCTTCGAATTCATCTATCCAGGGGTCGTCGTTGCCGGCGAGTGGCATATGCATGTCGTCAACGTAGACGCCGAGTATCGCGAAGATGCGAGGAGCACGATACACGAACACGCACGGGTCGGCGCGACAACGAGTCCGACCTTCGTTGATGAGCCTTTTGGACAGAAGTTCTGCCCAATACCGGCCGGACTTGCGGAGGCCGTAGAGGCACTTGAATAGTCGATACACACGACCGGTGCCGTCGTCGAAACCCTCGAGCTGGCGCATGTAGACGCGCTCGTTATCCGGGATAGGAGCGTTGAGGTAGGCGGCCGCCATGGCCTCGAGCTATCGAAAGTAAAGTTGCATAACTGCTACGATGGTGAAGAAAACCGTATGCTAGATATGCAAATGACGGGCGCGTAGTCTGATCCTTTGTGCCCCCCTTTGGCTTCGTGATTGCCGCAGACCACAGCCATGGACTTGGCCTTATCCAGAGTGCCATCAGGAGCAGCCTTGGCCTTGAGAACCCATTGGCTAGGGAGGATGTTGGCACCCGCGGGAGCGTACACCAGTTCCCAGGTATGATTAGCCACCATGCCATCCCATTCTGTATGGATGGAGAGTTCCCACAACGGGCGGAAAGCGGACTCATGGCCTCCTTGTATGTGCGCGGGGTGGGCACATCCACTGCACTGAGTAGATAGAGCAACTGGTACTACAACTACTGGTACAACAACTACTAATAGAACAACTGGCACAAGGTGGGGACAGATGAGGAGGATAGCTGGCGCAGTCGATGGCGAAGTCATCGGCATGGCTTTCCAAGCATACACTGTCTGATGGTGCTTGTGCAATCATGGCGAATCTGGCAGATGGGCGACGGACTCTGGTTGGGCGAGCCTCCGGTTCGAAGCTGGGCTGATCAGGTGTGTCCACCGGCAGTGTTTTGCGAGCATCATCATGAGCCGGTGCATCAGTGCATCATCGAGTTGGTCATATGTTTCGATGTCACACATGTCATCAGCACCTGCCTCCAGCACGATGGAGCTGTCAATGTTCGGATCGGCGATGAAGCCGCTATCATCCTCGATGAACTGCACATGTACGCTCACAGTGATGCGTCCGGTGGCTGGGTTCAGAGCGAGATAGCCAGGTGAGGTGCCAGGGTAGCCCACAAGAACGCCTTGCCATGCTTTAGCACCAAGCTTCCTGCGAGTTCCACCAGGGACCTTGACAATGGCCTTGCAGCCGAATACTTTGGCTCTATCAATGTGCGTGTCCTCTGCGCCGCGTGTCAACAATGAGAATGGAACCCCTCGCTGATCAGAGCTGCCCGACGCTAGTACCACACGGCGGTTCTTAAGCCAAAGCGCAGTGCTGATAGCTGCGGTCCGGCTCGAGTCCGGTTGCGGGGACTGTGGGCAGGAAGAGAGTGAGAGCGGAGCGCCCGGCGGGCCGGGAGACAGGCGCGCGCGTGCAAAGGCGCGCGCGATATGTGCCCGGCCGGTGCTAGGGTATCGGCTGGAGCTAGGGTATCGGGCAGATTCCAACAGTCTCCAGGAGGCTTTGTCGAGTCGCCGGTATGACGTGACGAGTCTCGGCGTGTTGTTCATCGCTCGTTTCGAGGCCGGGAAACCCGGGAGGATGTGAGTCGGCCATGGTGCTGATAGATCCAAAAGGAGGTGTTGTCATGCAGGCATGTAGGCAAAGGATCCAACTGAAAGATATGTTGTGTGCCACTCCGACACATGTAAGTGCTTCGCAACCTTCCAGGTCCGGTACCTGTAAGTGCGTCCGCCGTTGCGTGCGACGCAGCTCCGACTGGCCCTGTCTCCCGCTCCAATAGACCAGAGAGATCCCAAAAAGTTTCCGGTCGCCTCTGTGGAGTTACAGCGATTCGAATTCGAGATAGTGATTGTTCGAAAAATTTCGAAAACTACTAAGCTCAGCACAGTGGTATGTCTAATGTGTGTTTCTCTAGTGGTTTGCTTTTGCCCCGGAGGCAAGTATCGCTTGCTCGGAGCAGAGTCGATGATTCAAATATCTTTGCACACGAATGTGTGATAATGAGGGCCCATAACCTAAACGGACAAGTCCCTGAGACGTGTTTGTGTGCGTGCTTGCCCGGAGAAAGATGGTGGTGGAGCAGCTGGCCGGACCAAGCTGCTGGGACAGAAGAAGTGACAAGAGCAGCAACGCGGGGCTGAGCCTAGGCGCGGCCGAGCGCGCTGCGTGCCGCTAATAGTGAAACTCGCACTGAAGTCTAGGAGTGCGCTAATCAAATCACTAAGTCTCGTATTTGCGCGCGGCGCGCGCAATCAGCAGTCATCAGCCATCAACAGTCGACATGTTTGATGTAATACAAGTCGTCCAGCTCCGGAACAACCTGTCATAGTGCATGCTCCTACACGTTTGCCAGCCAACAGTAAACCGAAGGGAGTGCATGCTGGCCGTTGGTGCAGCTGCACTACTGAGACGTGAGGAGGGGGGGGGGGGGGGGGGGAGGGGGCTTGATACTGTTATATGGATGTCCCGCTAAAGGGAGCTGCTGCGCTCATGCTCCGCAGTACATGGTGCTTGGTCACTGGTGCTGCACTGCTGCTCTGAGAATAGAACGCTGCGCTTTCACTGTGAGATTCAGATGTGACATACAGGTGACGAAGCACTACTACTAGCGACTATTATTTATCCGTGAAGGCTGCTGCTGGTGGCGGCACGTCCATCCAGTTACGTGCGAGTACATCCGGCGTTATTGCCGGCGGGCGATAAATCCTTTTTGTCATCATTGAGGAAGTCGTACCAGCCCGGTGGAGCGTTACATGGCACTGACGTACAAGGTACAAGGTTGTCCGTGTAGTACCGGGTAGTACGCGATATATTTATTACGCCGGTACCGGGTATCGAGTACCCGGTACCCGGTACCGGGGCACGATGGAGAGTGGTCCTGTGGATAACTACGACTATTAGTACATGGGAGCGCAAATCTCAGCCGTACTATTCGGCCAAAGTGGGGATTTTTGTGTACATTATAGCTAGTACTGCTGAACGGGCCTGCCAGCCGTCCGATCAAAGGTCATCAGATGGGCGGTTTGGCTGCCATGTTTTGCCAAAGAGTGCTCACGTTACATAAATATTCGCGAGGGGGAGGGCGGGGGCAGGCAGCGGTTTGCCGAAGAATGTTTGAATTACAATATTCGCGACAGCTGCCATCGGGGGATGTGGCCCGGGGGGGGGGGGGGGGGGGTGCGGGGGCGGGGGGACCACGCCCGCCCCGCCCCCCCCCGCCCCCCCTCGCCGCCAGCCGCTCCCGCCTGGGGGGGGGGGGGGGTAAGGGGGCGGGGGCTACTGCTTGTTCTTGTTCTTGCGTGCCCGCGGGACCCTCCGCTTCGACGATCTCGCTGCCTCCGCCTCCGCCTCCGCCTCCGCCTGCGCCTCCGACTCCGCCTCCGACTCCGCGACCGTCAGTTTCTTACCTCGGCGTTTCTTCACTGGCCTCTTCCGCTTCTTGTCATCCGTCAGTGTCTTCACCACCCCGGGAGGCTGTGCCGTCGACGACGCCGCCATGAGCTTCCTTACCTTCGCGTCGGGACGCCCCCTGTGCCCAGACACCCACAACAAGCCACAATCGTTTCGCCTTTAAGCGGCTGAGGATGCGGCCTCCTCGGCCACCACGAGTTGCGCCGCTGGCACTGTGGAAGCCTTGGCGTTGAGGTGGGCCTTAACGGCGCTCCCGGACGAACCTGCGCGCGGCACAAGTTAGCCACGAGTGGGTGCGTGCTAATGTGGAGGATGGAGTGTTTTGTTGCGCGCCCACCTTGTCACGCGTTTCCTCATGTCTTTCTCGTCCTCCTCGATGCCGGCGGCGCGGACACGCGAGACAACAAGGCTCGCCGCCCACGTTTGCCCGGGGGGGCGAGGTCGGCCATGGCGCTGTGAGCGGTGAAGGGGGGGGGGGGCGGGGGGGGGGGGGGGGGGGGGCGGCCGAGGTGGAGAAACTAACACCCAGTCGACGACCGCCTTCCGCAGCAGTCGACGACACATCGGAGGCGAGGAGCAGCGCGCCACTACTATTTATATGCACGTATTGTCAAGAGCTAGTCGGTGCGGCATTGTGTCGGTGTAATTTCGCAATGTTTATTGTTGAAGTAGCACGGCGTAATGGATACGGCGAGTGAATCCGGGATAATGTGTGCGACGAATGTGCGCGCGCAGCGGTGTGCGGCGGTGTGCGGCGGTGTGCGGCGGTGTGCACCGATGTTAATTTAGTGTGAATATTATATCGGCCGTAGACGATCAGGTCTGGCAGCACCGTCCGTGCTTGTAAATAAGCGACAATGGATCTAGTCTCCCGCTAGTCTGTGCACCGCCAGTGCACTCCGCAAGCCTCGCCTCCATCCGCGTCGGAACCGGTAGTAAGTGTTGTTGTGTGCGCACATCGTGACAACATTACACGGTGGCAATTGCAATTATTAGCGGTGGATAATGTGAAGGCGTTTTCGAAATCGACAAAGAATGAGGCGGTGCTGGCGGAGTGCATTGGCGGTGCATAGAATAGCGTGTCCCTGGGGTTTTGGCTGCATCGGACGCCGTATTCCCACCCATCCGGCACGGAATGTCCGGTTTTTACACATTTGTGTGTTAATAAAGTGTGAATATTACGCGTCTTTTACGCCGGGTGGATGGGCATCCGGCGTCCGATGCACCCCAATTATTTGCAGCACGCTACTCTACGCACCCCCAACGCACTCCGCAAGCCTCGCCTCCATCCGCGTCGGAACCGGTAGTAAGTGTTGTTGTGTGCGCACATCGTGACAACATATTACACGGTGGCAATTGCAATTAGCGGTGGATAATGTGAAGGCGTTTTCGAAATCGACAGAGAATGAGGCGGTGCTGGCGGAGTGCATTGGCGGTGCATAGAATAGCGTGGTGCTGGGGTTTTGGCTGCATCGGACGCCGTATTCCCACCCATCCGGCACGGAATGTCCGGTTTTCGCACATTTGTGTGTTAATAAAGTGTGAATATTACGCGTCTTTTACGCCGGGTGGATGGGCATCCGGCGTCCGATGCACCCCAATTATTTGCAGCACGCTACTCTACGCACCCCCAACGCACTCCGCAAGCCTCGCCTCCATCCGCGTCGGAACCGGTAGTAAGTGTTGTTGTGTGCGCACATCGTGACAATATTACACGGTGGCAATTGCAATTAGCGGTGGATAATGTGAAGGCGTTTTCGAAATCGACAGAGAATGAGGCGGTGCTGGCGGAGTGCATTGGCGGTGCATAGAATAGCGTGTCCCTGGGGTTTTGGCTGCATCGGACGCCGTATTCCCACCCATCCGGCACGGTATGTCCGGTTTTCACACATTTGCGTGTGAATATATATAGTGTGAATATTACGTACGCGTCTTTTACGCTGGGTGGATGGGCATCCGGCGTCCGATGCACCCCGAATCTCACCAACACGCTACTCTACGCACCCCCAACGCACTCCGCCAGCCCCGCCTCTTTCCGCGCAGGTCCTACGTTCCATTGTATGTATATACATACGTACATGTACTGCTCCGAAACCAGCCCAAACTTAATGAGTGCACAAGTGTAAATGGGGGGGGGGGGGGGGGGGGGGGGTGGGGGGGGGGGGTGTGTGGCGGCGGGGCATCCACTCACACATACCCCGGCGATGCATGACAGATATTACATGCCGTGGCGGGTCGGCGGGCCGACCCGGCGGGCCGACCCGGCGGGGGGGGGGGGGGGGGGGGGGCGTCTATTCAACTACACGTGCGACAGTGTCGTTTCGTGGAGCAGTATATGTGCCCGGCCTCATTTATACCGCCCCCTACCTGCGCTGCATGGTCCACCCCTACGAATTACTTAGCACAAACCGCCATTACTTAATAGGAACCTAGCACAGCCAGGCTTATATGCCCGCTTTGCCGATCAACTTCTACGCACTTTCCGTCCCTTAACCGCCGGACATGGGGGTTAAGCCGCCAGCCTCGGCAGTTGCTTAGCCAAACTTGGCATCCCGTACCGTGTCCATGGCTTCGCAGCTCTGCCGCCGGCACACGCCGAGTCCGGCGCTTGCTGCCGCGGGGTTGCGCACGCATGCACGCACGGTAATACGCCGCCGACGCCGCCACGCTTATTTCCACCACCTTCGCCAGCCGCAGCTTCGCACGCCTTTCCGCCGACATACGAAACGCACGAATCCCCCCCCCCCCCCCCCCCCCCCCCCCGTCCCCGCGTCATGTATATTATATTCGAGGCGACTATGCGGGGCGCAGCACACGCCGCGGCTTGGGTCGGCGGAGCGGCAGGCGGCGGGAGCCCTAATGGCCGGGCAGTATTCACACCCACACAGGCACCGCCGCTCACCTCCGACGCGGATGAACCGCCTCCCAAAGGAAACATGCCGGTTGGTGGTAATCCCAGCAGGCGTGGGGTGCCGGCGCCGGTACTGGTGCGACGGAGCTGTCGCGTCAGGAACCGCACCGCATGTGGAGCAACACATGGCGGTGCCGGCCCCACCTATGTCTAGGGCCACCTCCTCACAACACCCCGCCACGACGGCGTCGGCCACCGCCGACGGCGCCGTTGCGGGGGGGGACGCCCTGCCAGGCGACGATGATGCGCCTGGTGCGCCGCGTCAGGAGGCGGAGGAGGTCGTGGTCGAGGCGACTGATCGGGCTGAGGGGGTTGTCGAGGCGAGCGAGGCTGCGCTCGCGCCACCCGCCCCGCAGCCACCTGCGGGACATGCCGACTTGCTCGTCGCCATGTTGACCGGAGCACTACGAGCAGTGGCGGGAGGCGGCCACATGCACTATCATGTGCGTGTCCTGGCCGGACGCCCGTCATGCGTGGACTGCGGCCAACGGACGGACTGGGAGTGTTGCTGCGACGGCACCCCGGCTTTGTGCGGCCCCAAGTACCCATGCATGGCGACCCATCAGCGGGCAGTCCTCTGCCCGACCACGGCCACGGTGAGGGCGGAGTTCCGCCATGTCAGGGACGCGTTCCACGACGCGACTCGCGCCGCCGTGTGTGAGGCTTCCGAGAAGGCACGCGCGGCTGGTAGGGTGCGCAGGGTGAGGCGGCGGACGGCCCAGGAGCTGAAGGAGAGCGAGACATGCCGTCAGTGAGGTCGGGCGCAATGTCATTGGGTGGGGCACACGGACGTGTAACACTTGCACTTTGCGCGTACTGCTGGGTTACATCCAAGCGGTGTCACACTATGCAACCGGAAAGGCTGCGTTGCTACTGCAAACGATGCTACGCCTCACTCGGTAGCAACCGCTGCCCCGCCTATCCCACAGCCGCTGCCCCCCCCCCCCCCCCCCCCCCGCGCGCGGGATCCCCGCCATCAGCAGCTTGCACTTGCACTTTGCGCGTACTGCTGGGTTACATCCAGGCGGCGTCACACCGGAAAGGCTGCGTTGCTACTGCAAACGATGCTACGCCTCACTCGGTAGCAACCGCTGCCCCGCCCATCCCACTCGGGATGCTGAGAGCAGCTAAAGGGCACCGGGGGCGGGGCAAGAGGGAGCAGGGCCAATGATTGTGGAAGAGCGGGGACCCGCTTGCATGCCATCGTATTATATCTTGCACAATATCTGTTGCTGCACTCATATCTCACATCACTAGCTTAGCTATAGTGATTCCCCCCCCCCCCCCCCCCCCGCACCGCGGACGCACAAGCCTGGGTATACGCATCAACTGCCCGCCGGGATGAGAAACTGGTATTGGTAGTGTGTCTGTGGGGTGGAGGGGGGGCAAAAGAGCTGCCAATTGCTGCCAAGCTGGTGCGTTACATTGGGGCAGGCGCTGGGCAGACAATTGGGGCTCGCTTCAGAGCATTGTCTAGTGCCTATGCGGCTCTGCCGCCTCCGCCGCATGCAGACTCTCCGGGCTCACCAGCACCGCCACCTCAGTCATGCGGCCCTGCATCCCGCAGCCCGCCGCCGCCAGCCAGATCAGAGGTATCCAGAAGCCAGTGCTGGGGTTGTTGCGGCATGACCGCATAGTTTTCAGCGCCTGCCGTCCACAACTTGTAATGCATCCCTTTCCGCCGATTCCGCTGTATGCGCTGTCTTGGCGCCGCGCTGCCCCGGCCGCCGCGCCTTGGCGCCGTGCTGCCCCGGCCGCCGCGCGTTGGCGCCGCGCTGCCCCGGCCGCCGCGCCTTGGCGCCGCGCTGCCCCGGCCGCCGCGCCTTGGCGCCGCGCTGCCCCGGCCGCCGCGCCTTGGCGCCGCGCTGCCCCGCCCATCCCACTCGCGTTGGCGCCGCGCTGCCCCGGCCGCCGCGCCTTGGCGCCGCGCTGCCCCGGCCGCCGCGCCTTGGCGCCGCGCTGCCCCGGCCGCCGCGCCTTGGCGCCGCGCTGCCCCGGCCGCCGCGCCTTGGCGCCGCGCTGCCCCGGCCGCCGCGCCTTGGCGCCGCGCTGCCCCGGCCGCCGCGCCTTGGCGCCGCGCTGCCCCGGCCGCCGCGCCTTGGCGCCGCGCTGCCCCGGCCGCCGCGCCTTGGCGCCGCGCTGCCCCGGCCGCCGCGCCTTGGCGCCGCGCTGCCCCGGCCGCCGCGCCTTGGCGCCGCGCTGCCCCGGCCGCCGCGCCTTGGCGCCGCGCTGCCCCGGCCGCCGCGCCTTGGCGCCGCGCTGCCCCGGCCGCCGCGCCTTGGCGCCGCGCTGCCCCGGCCGCCGCGCCTTGGCGCCGCGCTGCCCCGGCCGCCGCGCCTTGGCGCCGCGCTGCCCCGGCCGCCGCGCCTTGGCGCCGCGCTGCCCCGGCCGCCGCGCCTTGGCGCCGCGCTGCCCCGGCCGCCGCGCCTTGGCGCCGCGCTGCCCCGGCCGCCGCGCCTTGGCGCCGCGCTGCCCCGCCCATCCCACTCGCGTTGGCGCCGCGCTGCCCCGGCCGCCGCGCCTTGGCGCCGCGCTGCCCCGGCCGCCGCGCCTTGGCGCCGCGCTGCCCCGGCCGCCGCGCCTTGGCGCCGCGCTGCCCCGGCCGCCGCGCCTTGGCGCCGCGCTGCCCCGGCCGCCGCGCCTTGGCGCCGCGCTGCCCCGGCCGCCGCGCCTTGGCGCCGCGCTGCCCCGGCCGCCGCGCCTTGGCGCCGCGCTGCCCCGGCCGCCGCGCCTTGGCGCCGCGCTGCCCCGGCCGCCGCGCCTTGGCGCCGCGCTGGGTATCGAGTCCTCCCCTCCCTAGTGAGCGCGTCCACCTGCGCCTTGCGCTCGGGGCCGTCCTCCTCCGTCACCACATTCTGCAACCCCCACCGCGTGACGAACCACGCAGCTCCTTGCAGGCGCTTGTACATGTGCCCAAGCACCGCCAGTCGTGACACCGAACGCACCACCGCTGGGGACGCGAGCTCCTTCTCGGGCATGATCGCCTTCACCCGGGCCTCCTCGAGGAGCGGACCGGCGTTAAGAATGGAAAACGTTTCCATGTGGTGCAAGCAGTCCTCCATGACCCAGCCGGGCTGCACCGTCACCTTGCCTGACCCTGCAGTCATGGAGGGGAATGCCGTCACGCCCACGCCCACGCCCACGCCCGGGGGGGGGGGGGGGGGGGAGGGGTTTACCTTTCGATTCTTGGACACTGCAAACGAAGGGCGCAACCCGCGTTCAAAGTTGCTGGGTATCGGGACTAAAGCCTGGCGCCGGTCTTCCTGCTTCATAGCTCGGAATCCAATGTGGCCCTGCACGGTGACAAATTTCCTCCAGAAGTCCCTTCCCAAGCCAAAAAAAAAACAGGTGGAACGGCGCGAGGGGGAAGAGGTTGACCATGCTGACATAGCCCCGGACCACATGCACATGGCACACGCCATGGCAGCCAGTGTTCTGCTTGGCCTCCGCCAGCCGGGTTGTGTTGACCGCACGCCGGGCAAGGTGTGTGATTCACTGGACAAGTCATCGCCTTCATGGACGGTTACCAAGCGAGCCTCCCCGTCCGCATCCACAGGGGGGTGCTCCTGGGCAGCCGCCATAGCCTCCACAACCTGCCACGCCGACCGGGCGGGTGCGTGTGATGTCATACAACCGCAGTTGAGTGGTGCCACCAGCACGCAGGCCGGGCCCACTCACCTCTGAACGCAGAAGGCCCACAATGCCCCCGTCCTCGAAAACAGCGCGCCACTGGGTCGCCCCGCCGTAGTCCTCCAACACCCACTCGGTAACGACGCCGGTTATCACGCCGTAGTGCCATACCCCCCGGAACTTCTTGGCGATGACCTTCATGTAGAAGTCGCCGGAATCGCCTTTCCATATCACGCCCTCATCGCGGGTTCCACGCCCGCCGGCGGCCACGCATGCGCGTCGATGTCCATACCGTCTTCGCCAACGGGGTCCTCCCCCACGCCCATCACATCGTCCACCTTCGAGCCGCCGTCGTCCGAGACCGGCGCCGGCGGGCCGTTTCCGACGGCTGCAGCTACTCCTGCTGCCGCCCCTGTTGTTGTTGCTGCTGCTGCTGCCGCCCCTGCTGCTGCTGCTTGTGATAAGGCGGCCTTGCGGCGCAACTTAGCCGCACGCTTCAACGAGTGGCTACAGTTCGGGAATTTTAGGAAGTGCCGCTCTCGCGCCATCTTATCACAAGTGCCCGTCACGTTGCCCCGGCAGTGCTTGCATGAGTACACGCCATCCTTCGACACACTCGCTATCCATCCCTTTCCCGGCATGCCTGCTGCCGCGCGCGAGGGGCGGGGGGGGGGGGGGGGGGGGTTGAGAGTTGGGGTGGATGTAACCCACCACCGGCAGGCAACACAGATGCGAGTGCGCGGCTGTCCGCGCTTGATTCAACGGTGAGCGGCGGTGACCGTGAGGCGACCCCATACTTCATGCGCGTGCTGGGGCGTTACACAATCATCAGCAGTTAGGGCGGCTGCATTAAAACGCGCACCTACGAACACCACCTACCGCCTACCACCTACCGTACCACCTACATCCGCCCACACCTCCGCCCGTCGTGCCGCACATCGCGGCACACCGCGGGGTCAGCGGTCAGCGATGTGCGGTCAGCGATGTGCGGCGATGTGCAATGAGTGCGTACATCCGCCTGTACTTAGCCCGGGTGCTCCGCGTCGGCGGGCGACACGCGAGCCCGCGTGCGCATATCAATTTGATGAAATTATGGAAACGAGAAATTCATATAGTACTTTACAGGTCGCGCGCGATAGTCGTCGCTACTGGGTATGAAATCCACGTCCCTCGTCCGTCCCGTATCGTCCCCGTATGTCGTCGTTCGTCACCAGTAGGGCACATTTACGTCACATCTGAATCTCACAGTGTTTCTTTCTTCGCTCGGCCTCAGCGGCGCGCGTGGCCTAGGTTGCCCGTAGTTTTTGCCTATTGGCTTGGCACACATACGGGTACGGGTTGGCTGCACACACGTATTCGATGTCAGTCCATCATCCGAATTGGAATCGGGATTAACTCCAAAGTGGCACGTTTTTTATGTGCAGCGGCTTTAGCTATGCTGCAACATTCATGTTCGCTGTCAAATCCTTTTTCGCTCCTTAGGTGCCAGCCTCAAAGCAGGAGGCACCGCGGCCGCGGCCCTTACCGCGCCGTTCGCTTGTGGTGACACGGTCTCGAGTGGCGCCCTGCCGGGCGCCGCGTTTGGTGGCGGCACCAGGTGGGGCCGAGCCGGTCGGACTTTGAGAGGCATATCATACGGACATGGCGTCATCAGATAATCCTGTCCTCGGATAAATACTCGCACCGGAGCGTGCCACGTCGTAACAAATGACATGCCCCGCGCCGCTATCTGATGACAGACCCGCGTGTGTACTGTACACTGGGGAATTTCCAAATCGAAATGCCCCCGTGTACACTATACACGCGACATCAGATAGCGGCCTCGGCCGGCTCGCTTTCAAAACATTTTCGCCTAGTCCACCCACATGCCCGGCACGCGCGGACGCCATGGCAAGCTCCACAGAGCGATCTCCACAACGGACACCCATGCGGGGCGTACCCACATAGTGACCCCCCCTCCCCCCACTACGGAGGGTCATGTTGCCCCGTTGTTTTCCTCGCGATGTACGTTTTGTCTGTATGCGGTCCATCATGTCCAGTGCGGCCCCGGCAACGGCCAGCATCCGAGGGAACGCGCTGCCCTGCTACTGCGCGTTGCCGTAGGTGCGTGCAAGCCCTCCTCCTTCGTCTACGGCAAAGCTGGGACGCTACATGACTGTCCAGTCTGGATGGGTGGGAGGGACGGGGCGGGAGACACGAGGCAGGCCGGTGTGTGGTAGAAAAGATTGTGTTTGCGGGCGCGATGGCGGCGGCTGAAGTAGAAGCGGCGTGCGATATCTGATGACAGAACGAATTTGATGTTTGTCCGTATGAATCGTGTCTCTTGTCATGCATTAGCATTGTCTACGTGGCAGCCCACGGTGCGCGAACGGTAGATGATGACAAGGATTATTTGATGACGCCATGTCCGTATGATATGGCTCTGAAGCAAAATCATGGCCCGGGCTTGCAAATATCGGAATACCAAGTGGCTACTTCTCACGTTTCGAGAAAATTTCAGTCGCGGGCGACCAAGCAAGCAAGGGTCTTCTCCACAAGGCACGATTGCGGAGTAGGTGGCGAGGCGGGTACCTAGGGCACGCCTCCGAAAGAATTCTGCAGAAAAAACATCATAGAAAAGAGTCGGTCGCATCGCCATATGATGATTTATGATGACACTTCGAAGCATCATGTTCAAGCCTTAAGCCATAGACTGGATGATATTGCCTCGGCGTGAATATGCGAGATGAATTGTACGCATGAGACATACTGTCCTCCGAGAGGCTTAACCTTGAAGCAAGATCTCCACGCGAGCTTGTCAGTCACGAACAGTTTACACCCGATGAGCCGATGCGCCTTCGGGTCAACTGCATTCTGACTTCCAAGAGGCGTAAGCCATAAGCAACATCTACCCCGATGATAGACACTCACCTTAAGTTTTGAGCCATGAGGTGTTTCTCGGGGTATCTTAATGTTGATTACACCGCGTGGATAGCGAGGACGATAGCGAGGATTAACAACGCGTTAAGCCTCGAGCACGATTAAAAAAGAGAAACATGCATCATGCTCAAGCCTGAAGCCATGATCGCGAGTACCGTAAGGATTGATAAGGGGGTTTTCAGTCATAAGCTATGGATATATTTCAAGGGAGGGAGGAGGCGCAGGCACATTGCCGAAAAGGTGATTTGGCATTATTACAAGCTTTTGGGAGGGCCAGGAAGCCACAGGCAGACCAACGAAATTGAACAAAGTGAGGGGAGGGTAGGTGTGGCTGTCGGAGCGCGACCCCATGATGGGTGCGTCGGGATATCGGCAAGTCCCCTTGTGCTTTTAAGCACGCGACGAAGCCGCATGCGGGAGCAGCACTACCCAGGATGGCTGCGTCGGGAACCACGCGCGGGGTGGTGTCGTACGGGCGTACTGTAACTTCCACCGGGCGATAAAATTGCCGAGTTGCTTATGGGTCGATGCACTTCCTCGGGCGGTACCGGTCCAAGAGGCCGAATGCTCAGCAAGGGTGACAGCCCAGAAGTAAGAGTTGGCCATGGCAACATGGGACTGGGGACTGACTGGATGTTGTCGATGAAGTGCCGGAGGAGGCGGGCGCAACGGGGGTGATGTGCTCGGCGACATGTAGAAGCGGGACACGCATAGCGTCAGTAAGTGCCGTGTTGTAGTCGTGCGGCGCGACCCTTCTCACGGTAAATCTGTAGCGTGATGCTGTACGAGTCGACGTGTACGTTCCGTAATCGAAATGACACACCGGTATGCCCCCGGGGGAATACACGTGAAGTTGACGACCGTGGCCACGAGGGCGCGGATGGGAAATCGTACATGTACTCGTTCGGGGCCCACGCGCGTGGGGGGGGGGGCGGGGGGGGCGCATGCTCAATAGACGAGGAAGCAACATCGGCGGTTAGTGCAACACGCATGGCAACCGTGTTCAGTCACATGGAGCTGCTGGAGCATTAGGCTCGGCCGACAAGCAGCCATGCACGGTGTCCTTGGCAACGTGGTCGACGTTGTGCAGCTCGAAGAAGGTGTTGATTGCAAAAAGGTAGATATCTGACAATTATACGAGTACGATATATATACTACGAGTTAGTACATGTACTATGTGTACGAGTAATAGTACAATGTGTACCTGCGACTACGGGTATATGTACCGTCTAATGCTGCCATGTGGGAAGCGTTGTGAACAATTATTGTACGCTGAAAAACAATGCAGCCTCTCGCCTATGCACTATCGCCACCACTGCACACCCACCTTTGTTTGTCTTTGAGTCTCGACTGCGGAGACTGTTGCACTGGTTTCGGAGCCGGATTGATACGGCCTCAATGCGCCTTACAAAGCGCCAGCATCCTAATGTAAAGGTCGCTCGATCGAACCCCATTGATGTCGAGAATTGATTTCTCACACAAGGGGGTGGGGGGGGGGGGAGGAATGTGGTGTGACAATCATACGAATACGATATACAATGAGTTAGTACATGTATTATATGTACGGGCACTAGTAAAATGTGTACCTGCGACCACGGGTATATGTACCGTATAATGTTGCCATGCGGTAGTAAGCGTTGTGAACAATATTATTGTATGATGAACAACACTGTAGCCTCTCGCGTCTGCACTATATCGCCACCATTGCACACCCACCATTGTTTGTCTTTGGGTATCGACTGCTGAGACTATTGTCGCACATAGGGTTGTAGCGACTTAGCCCAATGTGACCCAGCATCTCGCCGATTCAACATGCGACGTACCGAACAACTGTCGCGGTCGTCCCCTCGACGGGGCTGATGTTCTGCAAGTCGTGGCATAACTCGGCGACAGCTTCCCTGTGTATAGTTATTGAGGGTTCTGATTGGAGAGGGATCAAGACAAGAGGTCGACGGCCCGTTGTGTCATTTAGCCGGAGCCGAAAAGCATCTTGCAGACAGCAAGTGCAAAGTGACGCCGCCTAAGGGGGGGTTGCTGTCGGCTCGTCGATCACGTATGTGCGACGCTTGAAATGAGGTTTCGCAGGGGGCTTAGATAACCGGGGAAATATTCAATGGCGTCCGTTAATATGTCACCGGCAGTGGCACTGTAAGAATTGGACGGGTTAGACACGGAATGGGTTTGCGAGGCAAGGTTCATGTAGAAGGGCCGGCTCGCGCGCCGGTCGCAGCCACAACGCGTAAAGTGCGCGCGCGAATGAAGATTGTTGCGAACCGGCTGTAACCCGTAGAGTAACAACAACCGAAGGACGTTGGGTAGAATAAGTTAGAGGACATATGAGTAGAAAAAGGTGTGGCAGCCGGGCGGTTGTTGAACCGCCATTTGCATGCATGTGGATGGTTGGGCCGCACTCTGCAAATGCTGCATGGAGCGCCGCACCGGGCAAGGTCTAATGAATGCTGTGGGGAAGGGGGTGGCATAACCAAACTCAGCTTTGAAGCGCTGCGAGTACCGCACAAAGGCCGGTAGAATACCGAATACTCATCACCGAAACAATAAAGGCGACAAATAAAGTCCTCCCCCCACCCACCCGCTGCCTGGCGGGTGGACCGACGACCGTCCTCGGCCCTCTGAATCGAGAGCCCTCCGTCCGCCTCCACCCCCGAATGGGGATGGGGGCGGGGCTCGTGCACGGGTGGCACCTTGGTAGGCTCGGACCCGCGCTGTCACTGCCGCGGAGGAGCAGTGCGAGCAGGACACCGGCGTCACTCTTATGTCGTTCCTGGTCCGGTCAATTCCTCGTTCGCTATTCGTTGAGCACCCTCTCCCTTCCTGTCCTGTCGGCGCCTCCACCTCACATTCGGCCTAGTGCCGCTATTGGAGTGGCCCGGGATGTTGTACTGGGGAGGGAGCTCTACGTTCGGCGGAAGGGGACGCGACCGAGTTGGCGGCGGATCTGGCGATGAGAGGCCCGCGTCGGTTTCCAGCCCGCCGTGGCGCCCCGTGATGGGTTAAACCCCCACTTCCGCTCCTTTCCGCGAGACCTCGTCGACGCCCCTTTCCTATCGGCACCTCCACCTCACATTCGACCTAGTGTTGCTATTGGAGTAGCCCGGGATTGTGTGCTGGGGAGAGCGTCCCACTGCGTGGAGCGGCGGGTGGCGGGTGGCGATGCCTGGTCGGTGGCTGCCATGGCGGTTCCCGCCTCTAATGGCCCATAACTGGATTTCCTTTTGGATTTCTGTATGGATTTCTTGAATGTTGCATCCAGCACATGTAATCACATAAAGGTGACAAATCTCGTTATGTTCTAAACTAGTTTATGTGGTTTCTCTACCTGTACGAGATAGCCGTGGCGCGGCGCCCGTAGCGCGTGTGTGCGCGCGCACGATTGCGGGGGCCGGTCAGAGCCACCACCTGCCTTCACGGCGGACCGACCGGTCACTCTCCTTTGCTGTGGCACGCTCCATCTAGCGCACCACAGCAAAGCCGCGGCAATTTTGCCGCGCACGGTGCCGGTCTTCCGCCATCGTACCATGTACGGTGAGCGACGCCTTTCGGGGCCTCCCTTGGGAGAACCCGTTAGGGTTTGTGTAGTTAATGGACGCGCGCCGCTTGCGACGTGCTAACTACTACCCGCGAACGAGCTGCTGATTACTCGCCCAACGCGAGGAGAGGACGAAGCTGCAGCGCCTCCCCATTCAGTGGAACAAGGTCCAAGACCTTCGACCAGTGTCGATCAACAGTAACCTCTGGCTGCCCTTTCCCGTGTGGGCATGGCTCGATCTGTACTGGCCCCTACCCGGCGTAGGTGTCGCGATGCGCTCCGACTGGGGCGTATGCCGGCGTATGCCCGTCGTCTAGTACAGATTCGAGTACAAAGTGACAGTACACTGCCAGTGGCCAAGCCAGCGCCCAGTGGCACATGGCTACTCCCACGCCGCGGCACTCCTACTGTGCCGCGCACCGTGGACCCTGACGCCGACGCGGAGAGGGCCAGCAGAGCGACATGGCGCTCTGCTCGCCCCCCTCGCGACATCCATCGCGCCAATTCCTGTACTCCCGACTCCCCCTTTATGAGACATCGCGTCCGTCGTAATCTCGGCAACTGGCAAGCCGCTGGCGCAAATCGCAGTGTTCTCAACTGGATACCCCGAGGTGTACGCGTTCCTTTCTTGGACGGGCTTGCCCCACCTTCTTTGCATCAGGGGGTGTCAATGAGGGATGCTACTCCTGCTCAACTGGAGTTTATGGACGGTGAATTGGCTCGCTTCCTGGCCGTTGGGGCCTGGGAGCGAGGCTACTGCGCAAAATGGGTGTCTCGGCTGTTCCTGGTTCCTAAGCTAGCCTGGAGCAAACAAATGGAGGCTCATCATTGACCTTCGCCCCCAGAACCGCTATTGCGAGACGCGCGATCTTTCGTTTGAGACGCTTTCGCACTTACGCAACCTGGCGCGCCATGGGGACTACATGTTGCAGATGGACCTGCAGGACGGGTTTTACGCGGTTGGAATCGCCCCTGAGGACAGGGATTTTTTCACGGTCGATTACCGTGGCACTCTGTACCGACTGGCTGGCCTTCCCATATGCGCATGGGCTAGTCTCTGTCCCCCTATTACTTCTGCCAATTCACCAACGTCCTCACTAGGGCATTGCGTCGTAACCCGGCTGAAGCAGACGGCACACCTATTCCCCGGCGACGATTTGGCCTGCGCATGTTGCCCTACATGGACGATTTCTTGTTTCTAGCTCGGACTCATGCTGAGGCCATCTGGCAACGTGACTACATCGAACGCCACCTCTCGGGCTTTGGTCTGCTGCGCAACCCCAACAAGGGCGTGTGGGAGCCCACCCAGAAGCTCGTGCACCTGGGGTTAGAAATTGACACATCGGGGTCGCCTACTCTTCGTGCGCCCGCTGAGAAACTCGCCAGCATTGCTCACGCTGCCAAACGCCTAATCCAACGAGCGAAACGCGATCGTCGGTGGTTGCCAGCTCGCGAGTTGGCCGCTCTCGCGGGCAAATGCCAGTTTCTCTACTTGGCCATTGCCCCTCCCCGTTTCTACCTTCGTGAGCTGCATGATGTGCTCAAGACGCGCGACTCTTGGTCCGGCCGCGTCAAGCTTACCCGCCAGCTCGAACGCGATCTGCAATGGTGGGTGGGTGTGCCCACCCAACACAACGGCCGTCCCATTAACCGCCCCGTCGAAACCGGATACCTACACGTCGACAGTTCGTCCTACGGCTGGGGTGCCGTTTTGAACGAGCACCACGAAGCTCGGGGTTTTTGGTACGACGATGACCGCAATGCGCACATTACCCTGAAAGAGCTCAAAGCCGTCCGCTTGGCTATTGAGTCCTTCCTCCCCATGCTCCAGAACCGCCACATCCGCTTGCACGAGGATAACCAAGCGGTTGTCGGCGTCCTCACTAACCTCACCTCTCGCTCTCCACGCCTCATGGCTGAGCTACGCAAAACGTGGTACCTCATGGACACGCACGGCATCACCCTTTCCGGGCGCTACATCCGTTCTGCGGCGAATATCTGGGCTGACCGCCTTAGTCGCGAGGTTGATTGCGACGACTGGCAGTTCAACCCTCGTCGATTCGCCTCGCTCACTGCTAAATGGGGCACCTGCACCATCGACCGCTTCGCGACTTCTGAAAACGCCCTCCTACCCCGCTACAACGCCCGCTGGCGTGACCCGCGGTGCGAGGCCGTCGACGCCCTGCGCCTCTCCGACGCTGCATGGCGTTGCGAACGTAACTGGTGTAACCCTCCGTGGAACCTCATCGGCGATCTAGTCTCCAAACTTGAGTCCAGCGGTGCCCCAGCCCTCGTCATTGTTCCCTACTGGCCTGATAAAGCTTGGTACAAGCTCCTCTCGGAGATGTGCTCCGACATGCGCTCTTGCAAGCCGCGCCACGACCTCTTCATTCCTGGCCGTACCGGCGACCGCCTTCCCGTGGGCGCACCCCGCTGGCATGTCGTCGCCTTCAACATTCCCGTCCGTGACCCCCGCCCGTGGCATGCTGCGCCCGGCATTTTCTAGTCGGCAAATTAGACGTTCCTTGTGAAATGTTCTAAACTAGTTTATGTGGTTTCTCTACCTGTACGAGATAGCCGTGGCACGGCGCCCGTAGCGCGTGTGTGCGCGCGCACGATTGCGGGGGCCGCTCAGAGCCACCACCTGCCTTCACGGCGGACCGACCGGTCACTCTCCTTTGCTGTGGCACGCTCCATCGAGCGCACCACAGCCCGCCCAACCCTCCCTGGCTGCGGGATTGTATGCCTGCAAATTCCTGATTATCACAATCTGTAACCAGACCTCGCATTCTTCGGCAAACTAGACGTTCCTTGTGAAATACCGGTACTGTAAGAACCTATTGCTCTCTGGAGGTGCCAACTCCGAGAAGGTGACACTCCCGTGAAAGAGCACCCTCGTCAGATTTACCCGTAGTTTTTTACATCAGGGCTTTCAAAGCGCACTACAAACAGAACTATAACAGCAGCTATGAAAGGTTGCCAGCAAAAGAGACATAAGCCTGAAACCAAGGTGGTTCCCGTTTTCGTGGTTCCCTTGGCTCCTTCTTGGTTCTTGGCTCCATGTCCTCCTGCTCGACCTTGGTTTCATGCTCATGTCTCTCTTTTGCTGGCAGCCTGAAACCAAGGTCGAGCGGGAGGACAGGGAGCCCTCGTCAGATTACGGGCCAATAGGCGCTATATGGGCGCGATATGTGGCCGGATTTTCGAGTCCGGGCTTTATTGCTTAATAATACAAATATAGTTCGAACAAATAGATAGTACGATCGTAGGGTAGCCATCATCAGAACGAAAGGAATTCTTCCCGTACCTGGTAGCGACTACAGGTACCTGTACTCGCGTCGTTATTTTGTAGCCATACACCTGCGACACAAGCATGCTCCTCGGAATTCTAAAAAAGATTGCTGTGGAATAAAGTGATGACGCGCCGCCGGATCAAACCAGCGCTTCATCAGCACGCCAGGGGGCGCAGCCCCCAACGCTTGATCTGTTGCGGCCGTCGCCGTTTTCCAATTGATTGCGCCCGAGCAGATCGCGAGTCGTGCGAATTCTTGCGCGCCAGCAAGCCGAACGCCCTGCACTCCGCCGTGCGACGCGTCGCTGCCATACTAGCACGCCCTCGCTAACTGCCGCCAGCGGTCACTGTCGTCGCGGCTCGCGACTTTGGCTGGACCGCCGCGACTTGCTGCCCTGCGTACGCAACACCAGTTTCGCGCCGCCTCCAGTGCGGTGCCGGTCAACTGGGCACCTGCCCTGCCTTGCCTTGCCCCTTGGGGTCTGCGGGTGGGTGCGCCGTCCAGGTAGGCTTCGTAGTCAAACAGGCAGGAGGGGCAGGAAGCCAGCTCATCAGTAGGGTCCGTCTCTTGCTTGGAGGGGCCAGGATGGTGAAGTCGCGCATGACTACCGCCGACGTGGCGGCGGAGGTGGCCTGCCTGCGCGCCCGCGTGACGGGCATGAGGCTCGCCAACGTGTATGACGACAGCGCCAAGGTGCCACGCCTCGCTGGCTCTTTGAGCGTGCTGGGCTTCGCAGTGGTTGGTGGGTAGCGGCGGCTGCGGGCTGACGGCTGTGCTGTGCGCGCCAGATGTTCACCATGAAGTTGGCCAAGTCAGGCGAGGCCGGGGAGAAGGTGATGGTTGTCATCGAGAGCGGGACGCGATTCCACACCACGCAGGTGGCAACCGACCGCGCCTCAAGCGACATGCCTGGCAACTTCACCATGAAGCTGCGCAAGCACCTGCGCGCCAAGCGCCTCGCAGATGTCCGCCAGGTTGCCCCCCCCCCCCCCCCCCCCCCCACCTCTGGCATTTCCCACCCCATCTATCTACCTTTCCTCCCTCTTCCCACTCCCCCTTCCCCTCTCCCTGTTTCTCCCCTTACCCCAACCAATGAAGCCACAGCATACCTGCCGGCCATCGGCTGCTCAAGCCCTACTAACCCCCTCTCCCCCACCCCCGACCCCTCCACCAGCTTGGCATCGACCGCATTGTGGACTTCACGTTTGGGCATGGCGACAGCGAGCACCACCTCATCCTGGAGCTCTACTCGCAGGTGCATCCGCCGGGCTTCCCGTGCAGCGCGCGGCGGACCCAATTGAGGCCCTAGAGGCCCTCTGCAGCCGGATGGCACCGTGCGGAGCGCCATGATGCTGAGCCCCCTCCCCCCCCTTAATCCCCCCACCCCCTCCGGCCGCACCAGGGCAATGTGGTGCTCACAGATCGGGAGTACGTGGTGCTGTCGCTGCTGCGCTCCCACCGCGACGACGAAAAGAACTTTGCTCTCATGCCGGGGCACCCCTATCCCGTTCACGCCTGCCGCCTGCGCCGCCCCGCCAGCCGCGAGGAGCTGCAGACCGCTCTACAGGTTTGTGGGACGGATAGCATTCCTACCGGCCGGCCCGTCTCCTGGCTGGCAGGGATCGGGCCGGAGGGTCGCTGGTGGTGTTGGCCGTGGCAGTGGTTCTCATGTTTTTTCGTGTGTGTGTGCCGGGGGGGGGGGGGGGGGGGGGGGCACAGGCGACGGATGGCTGAGGCCTGCGGCGCCCCTGCAGGAGGCGGCACCGGACGGGAAGCTGCGGGATGTGCTGCAGCAATGGCTGCCTTATGGGCCCGCGCTAGCAGAGCACCTGCTCCTGGAGGCGGAGCTCAAGGCGGTGGCGCAGACACCGCTGGGCGATGCGCCTGTGAGCGAGGGGCAGCTGTGAGCCCCCACCCCCCCCCCCCCCCCCCGGGCCGGATTGCACCTGGCATTACCCAGCAGAGCCCTGTGGCGCGTTGCAGCGGGGTTCTGTCGGCTGAGCGGCTGAGCGCTGCCTGGCAGGGATGCGCTGATGACAGCGGTGGATGGGCTGGAGGCTTGGTTTGACGCTGCGGAGGTCACCCCGCCCCCGGGCTTCATCTGCCTGAAGGGGCCGCGGAGTGGCAGTGGCGTCGGCCCCGGTATGTGCGGGAGCCTTCCGCCCCCAGGGATACACGGGCTGCTGTAGAGTGTGGACCAGCTTCACTCGGCGCGCGGCATTCATTATGGCCTTAGGAAACCCTGACCTGAGTGAAGCCCCGCCCGCAACGCCCGCATGTCGGCTGAGCGCTGTAGCGTCCCTGGGGCTGTACCTGTGCGACGCAGGTGGTGCCGCCGCGCCGTTGGAGGTGTACGAGGAGTACGGGCCGCTGGTGCTGGCGCAGCACCGCCGCCTGGAGACGCGGCAGCTGCCCACCTTCGACGACGCACTGTCGGAGTTTTACTCGAAGGTGGGACCAGCGTGGCAGGACCCCCCCCCCCCCCCCCCCCCCCCCCCCCCGCCCCCCCCCTCCGGGCTATACGCCAGGGCGACACCCTCTACAACACGCCTAGGTAGGGATAGAGGTGCGCAGAGGTGAGCGTCAGACATGCAGACAGGCCATTAGATGAAAGTCGCCGTTGTTTGTTGTTGGTGATGGTTGGAGGGAGGGATGGATGGGCATATGGTGAAAAAGCTGCGAGCTGCCCGGGCAAGGCGCCATGCCCTTTGCCGGCTGGAGCCCTCACCATGGCGGCGGCGCCTATACGTTGTCCCGCTGATGCAGATTGACCAGCAGAAGGCGGAGCAGGCGCAAGCGGCGCACGAGCGCGCGGCGCTGGCGCGCCTTGACAAGGTGAAGTCGGACCAGACGAAGCGCGTGGCGGCGCTGGAGGCTGAGGCAGAGGCGCAGGAGCGCCGCGCGCTGCTGATCCACCTCAACCTGGAGGCTGTGGAGGGCGCCATCGCCGCCGTCAACGGCGCGCTGGCGGCAGGCATGGACTGGGGGGAGCTGGAGGCCATGATCCGCGCGGAGAAGCGCGCGGGCAACCCCGTCGCCTCCATCATCGGCTCCCTTGCCCTCGATAGGAACAAGGTCTGCAGCGCAGAGGCCGGCGGCTTTCCCCGCGCTGCACCCCCAGTCGCTGCCGGCGCTGAGCAATGCGCGGTGCCGGCCTGGCTGCGCAGGTGACGCTGATGCTGGCAGAGCCGCAAGCCGAGTCCAGCGAGTCCAGCGAGGATGACTCAGACGATGGCGACGCGGGGGCGGAGGTGGCGCCGCGCCCCCGGAAGCGCAGCCCGCGGCCCGTGGGCGTTGAGGTGGACCTGTCGCTCAGCGCGCACGCCAATGCCTCGGTGCACCACGGCGTGCGCAAGAAGCACGAGGAGAAGCACCGGCGCACGGTGCAGGCCAACCAGTCCACCTTCAAGGCCGCGGAGAAGAAGGCGCTGCAGCAAGTCCAGCAGGTGCGCCGCGCGCATCGCCCCCCCCCCCCCCCCCCCCCCTCACCCACACACACACCTCTGCCCGCCTCCGCGATCCCCCTCACTTGCATCCAGATGGCTAGGACGGGGCGGAAAGCGCTGTTCCTGCCTGGCGCCTGATACCCTTGTTGCCCCCCGTTGTGCCTCCCTGCGCAGGCCAAGTCCGTGGCCAGCATCCGTACCGTGCGCAAGGTGCTCTGGTTCGAAAAGTTCCACTGGTTCATCACGTCGGAGAACTACCTCGTGCTGACGGGCCGGGACGCGCAACAGAACGAGCTACTCGTCAAGCGCTACCTGCGCCGCGGTGACATGTAACCACCCCTCCCTCTTTCTCCTGACACCCATAGGGTACAAAGACAGATACATTGAGGAAGAGAGGGCTCACATATAATAATCTCGATTCCGTTACTGCAGCAGTGCATGCGATGAATGCACCAATCTCGTCATCTGACCCCCCCCCCCCCCCCCCGCCCCCGCCCCCGCCCCCCCTCCCCCTGGCACGTGGCTGCAGCTACGTGCACGCCGACCTGCACGGCGCGTCGACCACCATCGTGAAGAACCCGCGGCCGGATGAGCCGGTGCCGCCGCTGACCATCACGCAGGCGGGCTGCACCGCGGTGTGCCGCAGTCGCGCGTGGGATGCCAAGATCGTGACGAGCGCGTGGTGGGTGCACCACCACCAGGTCTCCAAGACGGCGCCCACCGGGGAGTACCTGCCCACCGGCAGCTTCATGGTGCGTGGCAAGAAGAACTTCCTGCCGCCCTCGCAGCTGGTCATGGGGCTGGGCATGGTGTTCAAGCTGGACGACTCCAGCGTGGGCGCGCACATCGGGGAGCGCCCTGTGCGTGGCGCCGTGCAAGAGGAGGAGGAGGAGGGGGCGGCAGCGGCAGGTGCGGCTGCCTGCCATTTTCGGCGCGGCCTGCACCCTGGCAGGCGAGGCACGGCACGGCGGGATGTAGGGCTTGGCGGCAGGGTATTGAGGGGGGGGCGGGGGGGGGGGGGGTTCACGGATTCAGGCATTTGGCTTTTTGGGGAATATATCTCTGCATTTGTTTTGGCGTATGGTGGTTGTGCATGGAAACTCGACTAGAGCGGCCGCTTCGCTGAAATTGCTCCGAAACCCTGAGCCTGACCCTCAGCCTTAGATAACCCTAATCCCCGAGGCAGCCATGGCCTGAGGAGCGGCTGCCGCGGTGCGCAGGCGGCGGTGTTGCCTCGGAGGCAGGGGAGCCGCATGCAAATGGCGACGAGGGCGGCGCAGATGGCCGGGAGGGTGCCAAGGGTGGCGTGGAGGATTTGCTGGGGGACGCGGACGGTGGGCCGGCTGCGGGGGAGCAGGAGGAAAGTGGCGGTGAGGAGGAGGGGGAGGGGGAGGGGGAGGAGGAGGGGGAGGGCGACGAGCTGGATGCCTACCTGGACAGCATCGGCGCCGGCGTCGGAGGGCTCACCCTGCCTGCCACCACAAAGAGCGCGGCGCAAGGGGAGGAGGGCATCAGCGTAGGGGCAAGTGCGGCTGGAAAGACGGAGCCGCGCGGCGGCGGCGGCGCGAAGCACCTGTCTGCCAGTCAGCGCAAGGCCATGAAAAAGGCGGGCTTGGCGGCGCCCACGGAGCAGCTGCTGCAGCAGGAGGCGGTGGCGTCCAAACCGGCTGGTGAGTCCATACGCCTCCCCGCTCCTGGCCCCGGTCTGTCCCCGACCCGGCAAGCATATACTCGCTTCGGGTCAAGTTCACGTCTCAAAAGCAGACAACCGCAACAAGGGTAATCGGGCGTGTTGTCCTGGCATTTTGCTTGCGGTGACGCGCTGAATAGCTCTATCTATGGGCGCATCGGGATATACCCATTCCTCATGCTCATCCGTTTCCTCGCAAGCTGCTATTGCGCTGAGGCACCGAGGCGGCAGGGGTAGATGCCATCACAAGATAGCATCAATATGCGGTCGATATGCTCACCAGCCTCTTGCAGCTGGCACACACAGTCGCGGCAAGCGCTAACACTTGCTGGTCACTTGGGATGCCGTTGTGTTTGTGGCCCGCCCGTCTGCAACTCGGCGCAGCCACGCATTAGCACCCCCTGCCGTGGGTACCTGTGTATGCACGACTCTACCCATCAACGACGCCTTGTAAGCTCTCCTGGCTCAACACCCCGCAGGTCCTGAGGATGTGCCTCGGGTGTAGCCAGATCGACACTGCGGGTGCCGGCGCGGTAGTAATAACACCGCGAATGGGAACCTGCCCTGTCTGCAAGAGGTCCATCGTAGACGGGACTGCAGCAAATTTTCTTATAGATTGCATGCACTTGAGAACAGGAACAACAGGGAGTGGATCCAGGTCCTGCATGCATTCAGGTCCCGTGAGGTCAAAACATGGATATTTTGATATGATGAAGCGTCTAGTCCATGCTGGCAAGTTGCACGCTCCCAGTGGGTAGGGCCTCAGTCTGCAATCTCCGAGGCCGGGGTTTTAGGCGGGGGTGTGGGAGGACAGGAGGAGAGTCGGCGTGTAGGTGTTTCGGCCCTGCACAGGTAGGGTGAAATTGTAGGTCGGGTTTTTAGGATTTAGGTTAGGTTTTTGGGGTTTAGGTGAGGGTTTGGGTTTGTTATTTGGGTTTGGGTCTGGGTTTGTTTGGGTTTGGTTTGGGTTAGAGTTTGGGTTTGGGTTATGTTATTTGGGTTTGGTTTTGGATTGAGGTTGGTTTGGGTTTGGGTTTGGGTTTGGGTTTGGGTTTGGGTTTGGGTTTGGGTTTGGGTTTGGGTTTGTTTGGGTTTGGGTTGGGTTGGGTTGGGTTGGGTTGGGGTTTATTTGGGTTTGGGTAATGTTGCTTGGGTTAGGGTTAAGGTTGGGGTTTGGGTTTGGGTTGGGGTTGGGTTGGGCTGGGTTTGGATTAGGTTTAGGGTTTAGGGTTTAGAGTTGGAATTTGATTTGGATTTGAGTTTGGGTTATGTTGCTTGGGTTTGGGATTTAGAATCGGGTTTGTATTCGGTTCGGGTTTGGCTTTGGGTTAGAGTTTGGGTTTGGGTTATGTTATTTGGG
>VCJN01003310.1:0-34140 GCA_006384855.1 Tetraselmis striata | reverse complement strand
TTTCAAGCTGTATGCAACCCTGATGCGCTGCCCTGAGGCTGCTGAGGAGCTCCTGGATGTCATCCGTCGGCACCTGAATGACAATGCTACCTCTGGAGGCCAAGCCTGGGCAGCTCTGCGCACCCGCTTTGAGGGAGGCCATCTCGGCAGGATCTCCGACATGTATGCGGTGCTCCAATCCGGTCAACAGCGCACCGAGACTGCGGAGGCATACTACCATCGCCTGGACAACGCCTTCTTGGACTTGGTGGCTGAGGCTGAGGAGCATGAGGATGTTGAAGCTCCATCACATAACCAAGTTGTGACTCAGTTCCTGGCTGGCCTCCGTCCCGAGTACGAGCCCATCATCGGTATCCTGCAGGTGACCGCGGAGCATGAGGGCCGCGCCATCACCTGGGAGGGTGACTGCCTCAAGCTGGCGCAGAACTACTCCAAGCGTATTGAGAAGAACCATGCATCGGAGCCATCTGCGGAGGGCTACATAGCCAGTGGTGGCACCAAGCGCTCCGCCCATCTGGCCACAGGCGATGGATCTGGACCTCGCCGCCTTGGTGCCCCTCTGCGCGGTGGATGCTGGCAGTGCGGTGGGCCTCACTTCAAGCGGGACTGCCCGCAGCGCCCAAGAGGCAACAGGCGTCAAGCTGCTGCGGGACCCGGCCGGCGGCCTTTGTTGCTGATGAGGAGGAGGAGCATGTTGCTTTCATGGCTGAGAATGCCGGTAACACCCCACCTGCAAAGCGCGTTGCGCTGTCCCTGCTGGATGACGAGTGGGATGATTGGGCGCCGGAACCGGGCACCCTGCTGTATGACCTCTTCGGAGGGGAGTATGAGTCCGAGGAGGATGTGCGGCCGGCTGAGGCTGCTGGTGCTGTTGCTCAGGCGAATGAGCGCGAGCATGACCTGGACAGCCACAACATGGATGAGATCATATCGCTGTCTGGGCTGTCTGACTGCTTCGGCATGTCTGATGATGAGGCGGGTAGTGCCTCTGGTGGCATGGGCGGCTCTGCCCGTGTTGTAACCAAGTCTGATTCCGCTTACTTGCTTGATGCGGTTGCTCTTGCGAGTGTTGTTGTCGATGCACGAGGGGCGTGCATGCTGGGGCTGAATGATGATCTCGGAAGCTACCCGGACATGTGGGTGAAGGACAGTGGGCGTATCCGCATATGGTGGCTGACTCTGACAGCTTCGTGGAGTATGAGCAGCTTGCACCACCGGTTGAGGTGGGGGGTATTTGCTGTCTGGCGGTGGGCCGGGGACGGTCTGGATGGTTGTTCGAGCCGATGGCGGCGAAGTACGCAGTGTGGCTTCGTGGGGTTCTGCATGTCCCGGAGTTGCCGGGCAAAACAAAGCATGGCTACCGCAGGTTGTTTAGCCAGCGGTTGGCGCAGGAGCGTGGCGCTTCGTTTCATTACACGGCCAACGGGGACTCCATGGTCTTGCGCTCTGGCTGGCCGTGAATATGACGGTCCCTATTCGGGCGCGCTCCGGGGAGCAACTTGTACGCTTTCCGCAGCAGAATACTACGGAGCGGGCATGCGCCAGCCCTGCGGATGTTGTTGCGCTGCAAGCTTGTGGGAAGTTGTCAAAGTTGCTGTGGCACAGACGTCTTGGCCATCTGCATGCTGCAGGCATGGATCGTTTGCTTGCGGAGAGCGTCTCGGGGATCACGTTCGCGAAGGATGAGATACTGCCGTTTTGTGACTGTTGCGCGTTGGCGAAGTCTCACGAACAGCCCGCGGTCGCGCATTGCGTCAAAGCGTCCTAGTGGGCCACTGCAGAAGTTTTGGAGCTGACATCTGGGGGCCAGTGGGTGGTGACGTCCATTGGCGGGTTCCGTTACGTCTTTGGGAATGACTGACTATTACTCGGCATACGGCTGGGTGGTGTTCATGAAAGTCCAAGGATGAGGCTCCGAGGGCTCTGCTGTTGGTGGTGCGCGCTATCAGGCGCGTGCATCCCCGATTCGGATACGACAAGAGTACAGCTCGCCTGAGAATGGACAACGACTCAGTCTTCCAGAGTGCGGATTTTCGATCTGCCTGCGATGGCCTGCACTTCGTTCCTGAGTTTTCTGCGCCATACTGCCAATGGCAGAATGGTCTGCAGGAGCGTATGTGGCTTACTCTGTCCGAGATGACGGTGGCTATGCTGCTGCATGCTGGCCTGGGTCGTGAGTTCTGGGCGCTGGCCTTCTGTGCCGCGATGCACATCCGCAACAATGTCTACAGTCGGGGTGTCGGATCTGTTCCCTACCGGCGTCACACTGGCAAGACCCCAGATGTGGCTGGGTTGCGGGGTGTTCGGCTGTCCGGCGTATGTGCACGTGGATGCCGGGAATAGGCGGAAGCTTGACGCCAAGGCCTTTCGCGGGGTCTTCGTTGGTTATGGGCAGGAATCTCACACCTACTTGGTGTGGAACCCAGCTACTCGCCGCGTGGTTGCAAGTCGGAATGTGATTTTCGATGAGGGTTGGCGTGATGCGGCTTCCAGCAGCAAGGGGGGCAGTGGGGGCGATGCTGCTGCAAGCCTTGAGATGTTCCCCCAATACCAGGCACTTCTCGATAACAGGCGGGGTTGGAAGCACGTCCGACGCATCACGGGTGCAAGAGATAACCGAGGCTCACCGGCGTGTCGTGGATGAAACGGACGACGTTGAGGAGGAGCTTGAGATTGAGGAGGAGCCACTGACTGCGGAGGAACTGGAACTTGGACCGCAGCGACCCACGCTGGAGCTGACCCAGTTGGAGACGAACGAGGGAACCGACGATGGCGGGCAAGAGGAACCTATAGTCCAGCGTGCTGAGAGGGACCCCTACCCTGCTCGTTCTCGCCGAGCTCCTGGGCAATGGTGGGTCGTGCATCCGGAAAACCCCAACGACGACGCTGCAGCTATGATGGCCGCCGCATTCGCGGCAGTGACACAGGGTGTCGATGAGCCCATCACGCTCAAGCAGGCCCTGTCCGGACCGTTCAAGGAGCAATGGGCGCAAGCCGTAGAGTCAGAATTCAACTCGTTGGAGAAGCAGGGCACGTGGGTGGTGTGCGAGTTACCAGAGGAGCGAACAGCCATTCCCAGCAAATGGGTATTCAAGGTCAAATACAACGCTGATGGCAGTATCGCGCGCTTCAAGGCCCGACTGGTTGTCCAAGGCTGCCGTCAACGACATGGCATCGACTATGCAGAGACTTTTGCACCGACCGTGAAGTTCACCACTATCCGAGTGCTGTTTGCGATTGCAGTACAATACGGTTGGAATATCCATCAGGTTGATGTCGACACGGCGTTCCTGTATGCTCCAGTGGAGGAGGAGATCTACATGAGGCCGCCGCCTGGCTATGAGCAGTACGATGCAAGAGGGCGGCCCATGGTCTTGCGCTTGTTGAAGAGCCTGTACGGGCTGAAGCAATCACCCTCGAAATTGGCACAACACCTTGCATAAGTTCTTGGTGTGCTACGGGTTTCAGCAGCTCAAGTCCGACCCTGGCGCGTACGTCTACTGGCAGGGTGGGCAGTCGATCTGCATCCTGGTGGTGTACGTGGACGACATGATCTTTGCCTTCAAGGACGCAGTATGGGCCGCGGATTTCAAGACGGCATTAGGCGCCCGCTTTGACATCAAGGACTTGGGCGTCTGTGCCTGGGCGCTAGGCATGGCGGTGGAGCGAGACTGGGACAATGCGACGCTGAAGGTGCATCAGGCCAAGTACATTGATGACATGGTGCACAAGTTCAACCTTGCTGACGCTTACGCTGTGAGCACCCCAGCGGAGGTTGGTGCCGATGTCCCCGGTAGCAACAAGCCGTTGGCTGCTGAGATGCCCTATCAGGCCCTTGTGGGCAGCCTGCTGTACGCGATGGTGGCTACCCGCCCCGACATTGCCGAAGCTGTGAGCAAGTTGTGCAGGGTGATGGCCAAGCCTGAAGAGCGCCACTGGCAGGCTGCCAAGCGAGTCCTGCGATACCTGAAGGGTACCAAAACCCTGGGGCTGACCTTCAGTGGGGGCAAGGCTGACGGCCTACTGCACGGGTACTGCGACGCCGACTGGGCTGGAGATGTGGTGTCACGACGCTCCACCACTGGCTTCGTCTTCATGCTTTGTGGAGCTGCAGTGAGTTGGAAGTCGCAGCTGCAGGCCACTGTGGCGCTGTCAACGGCGGAGGCGGAGTACATGGCGTTGTGTGCTGCTGTGTGCGAGGCGCTGTTCTTGCGCGAGCTGCTGCGCGAGCTGTGTTGTGCTCAGTCCGAGGCCACAGTGATCTTCGAGGACAACCAGAGCTGCATTGCGCTGACGCGCAACCCCATGACCCATGGTCGCAGCAAGCACATCGCCATCAAGTACCACTTCACACGGGAGAAGGTGCTCAGCGGGGAGGTGGCAATTGAGTACTGCCCGACTGC
This sequence comes from Tetraselmis striata, assembly GCA_006384855.1. Taxonomy (NCBI): domain Eukaryota; kingdom Viridiplantae; phylum Chlorophyta; class Chlorodendrophyceae; order Chlorodendrales; family Chlorodendraceae; genus Tetraselmis; species Tetraselmis striata. Next base: position 29,737 of record VCJN01003310.1, on the reverse strand, counting down.
ACAGATGGTTGCGGATGCACTCACCAAGGCTCTGGGAAGGCTGAAGCACGCGGAGTTCGCCATGCAGATGTTGGGCGCGTGATGACTGCATGGCGAGTGGGGGTGTTGTTTGATACCAGTCTTGCAGGCGTTTGACCGGCTGTTGGGAGCCTTGACGCCTGCACACTCTCGGCGGTACCTGTAGACGGCGGAGCGATCGTACGGCTACGAGTACGAGGACGCGAGTACATCTCCGGCAGCAGACGTACATCGCGGAGCGGCTGTACATCTACAAGTACGAGGACGCCCGTGCGAGCACAATCAAGATTCCGGTACTGCTGAGTATCAATGGTGGGCGCCATGCAGTACTAGAATATACTGCAGGATATCAGCCGATGCAGCAGCGGATACTGTATTGTACGGACATAGATAATGCCAATACTCAGGCTCGCGGATATGCGTTAAGTACTGGAGAATACAGTCAGCGCGCGATGGCGCAAGGTGGCGGATGCGGTAATGGCTGGCGCGCGCACCATGGCGTGCGCGAGTATAAAGGCAGGGCGCGACCCGTTGTAACAGACAGTCGTTCTTTTCCCTCACGCCCATATTACAACATTGCGCCGCAAGGCCGCCTTAAAACAAGCAGCAGCAGCAGCGGCGGCAGTAGGAGTACCATCAGCCGTCGGAAACGGCCCGTCGGCGCCGGTCTCGGAGGACGATGTGATCGGCGTGGGGGAGGACCCCGTTGGCGAAGGCTGTATGGACATCGACGCGCCTGCGTGGCCGCCGGCGGGCGTGGAAGCCGCCGATGAGGGCGTGATGCGGGAAGGCGATCCAGGTGACTTCTACATGAAGGTCATCGCCAAGAAGTTCCGGGGAGTATGGCACTACGGCGTGATAACCGGCGTCGTTACCGAGTGGGTGTTGGAGGACTACGGCGGGGCGACCCAGTGGCGCGCTGTTTTCGAGGACGGTGACACTGCGGACCTTCTGCGTTCAGAGGTGAATGGGCCCGGCCTGTGTGCAGGTAGCACCACTCACCTGCGGTTGTATCACACGCACCCGCCCGGTCGGCGTGGCAGGTTGTGGAGGCTATGGCGGCTGCCCAGGAGCGCCCCCTTGTGGATGCGGACCGGGAGGCTCGCTTGGTAACCGTCCATGAAGGCGATGACCTTTTCGCGCTGCAAATAAACCGCATGAAGGCGCATCGCCTCTACCGGGAACCCAACCCCAACAAGAAGGTCTCCCCCCCTCTTGCTTCCTTTTCCGCCACGTGCACCCATACCCACCCACCCCCACCCACACACACACACACACACACACACACTCACACTCGCACTCACAGCGACCCACCCACACACACAGCGGTACATGGCCCCAGACGACGCTGGCCCCGGCGCTGTGGAGACGCCCATCCGGTTGGTTGTCCATACAATACAGTATCCGCTGCTGCATCGGCCGGTATCCTGCAGTATATTCTAGTACGACAGTATATTCTGCATTCACACCCCGGCATGCTCACTCATCATCATGGCCTGCTTCATGCCAGTGGCGTTGCAATAGGCCTCCATCTGGTGCCTCCAGCGGCGCCACCCCTTGGTATGACCAGAGAAAACGGGCGGCAACGGAATGCGCGGCGCACGGGCGGACACTCCTTCCGGTATGATGATCACAGTGATGGAAATCAACTGCAGAGCGGGACAGAGGCCAAGTCAGCGGTCTGGTCCTCACAGGGCCAAAAGCCCCCACCACTGCTTGCCGCAGTGGCAACTTTCTCCCACCAGAGATGGTCAACAGGGAGAAACTCGGTCAAAACTTCGAAATTGAGCACAGAAAACAACCGGAGCCGCACAAACTTTTGATTACCGGCCGCGATTAATCAACAAACAACCGCGGCCTCGCGGAAATCAGAATACCGGCTACGATAAATCGGAAAACCACCGGGAAATCCGGCTAGTTTTGGATTCTCGTAGATTCGCCTATAACACGGCGGAAACTACGTCGTTCTCCGGTCGCAGACTGCTGCTAACTCGGCAACCTGCCTGCCTCGTGACGAGAGTCGATACCACTGGCACAAGACCACGACAGAGCGCTCGACGAGGCCGTCTGCCCCCCCTGTGGCCGCCGAGGCAGTTCGACACACTCTAACTGGGCGAGCGACAAGCGCACACGAGTCGACACGACTCGAAGCCGGCCCGAGTCGTCGAGAGACTGAGAGGGCCGTCGAAACGCGGCCCCAGGTGTCGAGAGGCACAGCCGAAACGAAAGAGGTCGACAGCAGCGTTGAGCTGCACAGGCAAACAGCCCCTACGCCCCTACAGGACGCCCTCTGCCTAGGGAGGCCAGTTACGAGCAGCGACCTCGCGTCGCAAAGGCAAACGAGCCCCACGCCCCGTCCCAGGGCGCCCACTGACTGCCACCGTCAGTGCACCGCTTCTCGCGGCCACGCTCGGCTCTCAGCGAGCGAAAACGAGTCGTTCGAGTCCCCAGCCCAACAGCGCAGGTCCCCTCCCAAGAATCGGCAGCAAGGGGCGGCGGAAGAACCTGGTTGTGATGCTCCTGTGGTTGGCAGAGGCCGCTCCTTGGCTTGGGAGATGAAGGGAAGCGAGGGCCCAACTAACCTGTTGAAATATGGGCGTGAGGGAAAAACGACTGTCTGTTACTGTTGTTTGATACCAGTCTTGCAGGCGTTTGACCGGCTGTTGGGAGCCTTGACGCCTGCACACTCTCGGCGGTACCTGTAGACGGCGGAGCGATCGTACGGCTACGAGTACGAGGACGCGAGTACATCTCCGGCAGCAGACGTACATCGCGGAGCGGCTGTACATCTACGAGTACGAGGACGCCCGTGCGAGCACAATCAAGATTCCGGTACTGCTGAGTATCAATGGTGGGCGCCATGCAGTACTAGAATATACTGCAGGATATCAGCCGATGCAGAATATACTGCAGGATATCGGCCGATGCACCAACGGATACTGTATTGTACGGACATAGATAATGCCAATACTCAGGCTCGCACATATGCATTAAGTACTGGAGAATACAGTCAGCGCGCGATGGCGCAAGGTGGCGGATGCGCTCTCATGGGTGGCGCGCGTACCATGGCGTGCGCGAGTATAAAGGCAGGGCGCGACCCGTTGTAAGAGACAGTCGTTCTTTCCCCTCACGCCCATAATTCAACAGGTTAGTTGGGCCCTCGCTTCCCTTCATCTCCCAAGCCAAGGAGCGGCCTCTGCCAACCACAGGAGCATCACAACCAGGTTCTTCCGCCGCCCCTTGCTGCTGATTCTTGGGAGGGGACCTGCGCTGTTGGGCTGGGGACTCGAACGACTCGTTTTCGCTCGCTGAGAGCCGAGCGTGGCCGCGAGAAGCGGTGCACTGACGGTGGCAGTCAGTGGGCGCCCTGGGACGGGGCGTGGGGCTCGTTAGCCTTCTGCGACGCGAGGTCGCTGCTCGACACTGGCCTCCCTAGGCAGTGGGCGTCCTGTAGGGGCGTAGGGGCTGTTTGCCTGTGCAGCTCGACGCTGCTGTCGACCTCTTTCGTTTCGGCTGTGCCTCTCGACGCCTGGGGCCGCGTTCCGACGGCCCTTTCAGTCTCTCGACGACTCGGGCCGGCTTTGAGTCGTGTCGACTCGTGTGCGCTTGTCGCTCGCCCAGTTAGAGTGTGTCGAACTGCCTCGCCGGCCACAGGGGGGGCAGACGGCCTCGTCGAGCGCTCTGTCGTGGTCTTGTGCCAGTGGTATCGACCCTCGTCACGAGGCAGGCAGGTTGCCGAGTTAGCAGCAGTCTGCGACCGGAGAACGACGTAGTTTCCGCCGTGTTCTAGGCGAATCTACGAGAATCAAAATTAGCCGGATTTCCCGGTGGTTTTCCGATTTATCGTAGCCGGTAATTTGATTTCCGCGGGGCCGCGGTTGTTTGTTGATTAATCGCGGCCGGTAATTAAAAGTTTGTGCGTCTCCGGTTGTTTTCTCTCCCCAATTTCGAAATTTTGACCGAGTTTCTCTCTGTTGACCATCTCTGGTGGGAGAAAGTTGCCACTGCGGCAAGCAGTGGTGGGGGCTTTTGGCCCTGTGAGGACCAGACCGCTGACTTGGCCTCTGTCCCGCTTTGCAGTTGATTTCCATCACTGTGATCATCATGCCGGAAGGAGTGTCCGCCCGCGCGCCGCGCATTCCGTTGCCGCCCGTTTTCTCTGGTCAGACCAAGGGGTGGCGCCGCTGGAGGCACCAGATGGAGGCCTATTGCAACGCCACTGGCATGAAGCAGGCCATGATGATGAGTGAGCATGCCTCATCTGATCAGCACTTCAAGCTGTATGCAACCCTGACTGCGCTGCTCCCCGAGGAGCTCCTGGATGTCATCCGTCGGCACCTGAATGACAATGCTACCTCTGGAGGCCAAGCCTGGGCAGCTCTGCGCACCCGCTTTGAGGGAGGCCATCTCGGCAGGATCTCCGACATGTATGCGGTGCTCCAATCCGGTCAACAGCGCACCGAGACTGCGGAGGCATACTACCATCGCCTGGACAACGCCTTCTTGGACTTGGTGGCTGAGGCTGAGGAGCATGAGGATGTTGAAGCTCCATCACATAACCAAGTTGTGACTCAGTTCCTGGCTGGCCTCCGTCCCGAGTACGAGCCCATCATCGGTATCCTGCAGGTGACCGCGGAGCATGAGGGCCGCGCCATCACCTGGGAGGGTGACTGCCTCAAGCTGGCGCAGAACTACTCCAAGCGTATTGAGAAGAACCATGCATCGGAGCCATCTGCGGAGGGCTACATAGCCAGTGGTGGCACCAAGCGCTCCGCCCATCTGGCCACAGGCGATGGATCTGGACCTCGCCGCCTTGGTGCCCCTCTGCGCGGTGGATGCTGGCAGTGCGGTGGGCCTCACTTCAAGCGGGACTGCCCGCAGCGCCCAAGAGGCAACAGGCGTCAAGCTGCTGCGGACCCGGCACCGGCGGCCTTTGTTGCTGATGAGGAGGAGGAGCATGTTGCTTTCATGGCTGAGAATGCCGGTAACACCCCACCTGCAAAGCGCGTTGCGCTGTCCCTGCTGGATGACGAGTGGGATGATTGGGCGCCGGAACCGGGCACCCTGCTGTATGACCTCTTCGGAGGGGAGTTTGAGTCCGAGGAGGATGTGCGGCCGGCTGAGGCTGCTGGTGCTGTTGCTCAGGCGAATGAGCGCGAGCATGACCTGGACAGCCACAACAGGGATGAGATCATATCGCTGTCTGGGCTGTCTGACTGCTTCGGCATGTCTGATGATGAGGCGGGTAGTGCCTCTGGTGGCATGGGCGGCTCTGCCCGTGTTGTAACCAAGTCTGATCCCGCTTACTTGCTTGATGCGGTTGCTCTTGCGAGTGTTGTTGTCGATGCACGAGGGGCGTGCATGCTGGGGCTGAATGATGTTCTCGGAAGCTACCCGGACATGTGGGTGAAGGACAGTGGGGCATATCCGCATATGGTGGCTGACTCTGACAGCTTCGTGGAGTATGAGCAGCTTGCACCACCGGTTGAGGTGGGGGGGTATTTGCTGTCTGGCGGTGGGCCGGGGGACGGTCTGGATGGTTGTTCGAGCCGATGGCGGCGAAGTACGCAGTGTGCTTCGTGGGGTTCTGCATGTCCCGGACTTGCCGGGCAAAACAAAGCATGGCTACCGCAGGTTGTTTAGCCAGCGGTTGGCGCAGGAGCGTGGCGCTTCGTTTCATTACACGGCCAACGGAGACTCCATGGTCTTGCGCTCTGCTGGCCGTGATATGACGGTCCCTATCGGGCGCGCTCCGGGAAGCAACTTGTACGCTTTCCGCAGCAGAATACTAAAGAGCGGGCGTGCGCCCAGCCCTGCGGATGTTGTTGCGCTGCAAGCTTGTGGGAAGTTGTGAAAGTTGCTGTGGCACAGACGTCTTGGCCATCTGCATGCTGCAGGCATGGATCGTTTGCTTGCGGAGAGCGTCTCGGGGATCACGTTCGCGAAGGATGAGATACTGCCGTTTTGTGACTGTTGCGCGTTGGCGAAGTCTCACGAACAGCCGCGGTCGCGCATTGCGTCAAAGCGTCCTACTGGGCCACTGCAGAAATTTGGAGCTGACATCTGGGGGCCAGTGGGTGTGACGTCCATTGGCGGGTTCCGTTACGTGTTTGGGATAACTGACTATTACTCGGCATACGGCTGGGTGGTGTTCATGAAGTCCAAGGATGAGGCTCCGAGGGCTCTGCTGTTGGTGGTGCGCGCTATCAGGCGCGTGCATCCCCGATTCGGATACGACAAGAGTACAGCTCGCCTGAGATTGGACAACGACTCAGTCTTCCAGAGTGCGGATTTTCGATCTGCATGCGATGGCCTGCACTTCGTTCCCGAGTTTTCTGCGCCATACTGCCAATGGCAGAATGGTCTGCAGGAGCGTATGTGGCTTACTCTGTCCGAGATGACGGTGGCTATGCTTCTACATGCTGGCCTGGGTCGTGAGTTCTGGGCGCTGGCCTTCTGTGCCGCGATGCACATCCGCAACAATGTCTACAGTCGGGGTGTCGGTTCTGTTCCCTACCGGCGTCACACTGGCAAGACCCCAGATGTGGCTGGGTTGCGGGTGTTCGGCTGTCCAGCGTATGTGCACGTGGATGCCGGGAATAGGCGGAAGCTTGACGCCAAGGCCTTTCGCGGGGTCTTCGTTGGTTATGGGCAGGAATCTCACACCTACTTGGTGTGGAACCCAGCTACTCGCCGCGTGGTTGCAAGTCGGAATGTGATTTTCGATGAGGGTTGGCGTGATGCGGCTTCCAGCAGCAAGGGGGGCAGTGGGGGCGATGCTGCTGCAAGCCTTGAGATGTTCCCCCAATACCAGGCACTTCTCGATAGCAGCGGGGTTGGCAGCAAGTCCGACGCATCACGGGTGCAAGAGATAACCAAGGCTCCCCGGCGTGTCGTGGATGAAACGGACGACGTTGATGAGGAGCTTGAGATTGAGGAGGAGCCACTGACTGCGGAGGAACTGGAACTTGGACCGCAGCAACCCACGCTGGAGCTGACCCAGTTGGAGACGAACGAGGGAACCGACGATGGCGGGCAAGAGGAACCTATAGTCCAGCGTGCTGAGAGGGACCCCTACCCTGCTCGTTCTCGCCGAGCTCCTGGGCAATGGTGGGTCGTGCATCCGGAAAACCCCAACGACGACGCTGCAGCTATGATGGCCGCCGCATTCGCGGCAGTGACACAGGGTGTCGATGAGCCCATCACGCTCAAGCAGGCCCTGTCAGGACCGTTCAAGGAGCAATGGGCGCAAGCCGTAGAGTCAGAATTCAACTCGTTGGAGAAGCAGCGCACGTGGGTGGTGTGCGAGTTACCAGAGGAGCGAACAGCCATTCCCAGCAAATGGGTATTCAAGGTCAAATACAACGCTGATGGCAGTATCGCGCGCTTCAAGGCCCGACTGGTTGTCCAAGGCTGCCGTCAACGACATGGCATCGACTATGCAGAGACTTTTGCACCGACCGTGAAGTTCACCACTATCCGAGTGCTGTTTGCGATTGCAGTACAATACGGTTGGAGTATCCATCAGGTTGATGTCGACACGGCGTTCCTGTATGCTCCAGTGGAGGAGGAGATCTACATGAGGCCGCCGCCTGGCTATGAGCAGTACGATGCGAGAGGGCGGCCCATGGTCTTGCGCTTGTTGAAGAGCCTGTACGGGCTGAAGCAATCACCCCGAAATTGGCACAACACCTTGCATAAGTTCTTGGTGTGCTACGGGTTTCAGCAGCTCAAGTCCGACCCTGGTGCGTACGTCTACTGGCAGGGTGGGCAGTTGATCTGCATCCTGGTGGTGTACGTGGACGACATGATCTTTGCCTTCAAGGACGCAGTATGGGCCGCGGATTTCAAGACGGCTTTAGGCGCCCGCTTTGACATCAAGGACTTGGGCGTCTGTGCCTGGGCGCTAGGCATGGCGGTGGAGCGAGACTGGGACAATGCGACGCTGAAGGTGCATCAGGCCAAGTACATTGATGACATGGTGCACAAGTTCAACCTTGCTGACGCTTACGCTGTGAGCACCCCAGCGGAGGTTGGTGCCGATGTCCCCGGTAGCAACAAGCCGTTGGCTGCTGAGATGCCCTATCAGGCCCTTGTGGGCAGCCTGCTGTACGCGATGGTGGCTACCCGCCCCGACATTGCCGAAGCTGTGAGCAAGTTGTGCAGGGTGATGGCCAAGCCTGAAGAGCGCCACTGGCAGGCTGCCAAGCGAGTCCTGCGATACCTGAAGGGTACCAAAACCCTGGGGCTGACCTTCAGTGGGGGCAAGGCTGACGGCCTACTGCACGGGTACTGCGACGCCGACTGGGCTGGAGATGTGGTGTCACGACGCTCCACCACTGGCTTCGTCTTCATGCTTTGTGGAGCTGCAGTGAGTTGGAAGTCGCAGCTGCAGGCCACTGTGGCGCTGTCAACGGCGGAGGCGGAGTACATGGCGTTGTGTGCTGCTGTGTGCGAGGCGCTGTTCTTGCGCGAGCTGCTGCGCGAGCTGTGTTGTGCTCAGTCCGAGGCCACAGTGATCTTCGAGGACAACCAGAGCTGCATTGCGCTGACGCGCAACCCCATGACCCATGGTCGCAGCAAGCACATCGCCATCAAGTACCACTTCACACGGGAGAAGGTGCTCAGCGGGGAGGTGGCAATTGAGTACTGCCCGACTGCACAGATGGTTGCGGATGCACTCACCAAGGCTCTGGGAAGGCTGAAGCACGCGGAGTTCGCCATGCAGATGTTGGGCGCGTGATGACTGCATGGCGAGTGGGGGTGTTGTTTGATACCAGTCTTGCAGGCGTTTGACCGGCTGTTGGGAGCCTTGACGCCTGCACACTCTCGGCGGTACCTGTAGACGGCGGAGCGATCGTACGGCTACGAGTACGAGGACGCGAGTACATCTCCGGCAGCAGACGTACATCGCGGAGCGGCTGTACATCTACGAGTACGAGGACGCCCGTGCGAGCACAATCAAGATTCCGGTACTGCTGAGTATCAATGGTGGGCGCCATGCAGTACTAGAATATACTGCAGGATATCAGCCGATGCAGAATATACTGCAGGATATCGGCCGATGCACCAACGGATACTGTATTGTACGGACATAGATAATGCCAATACTCAGGCTCGCACATATGCATTAAGTACTGGAGAATACAGTCAGCGCGCGATGGCGCAAGGTGGCGGATGCGCTCTCATGGGTGGCGCGCGTACCATGGCGTGCGCGAGTATAAAGGCAGGGCGCGACCCGTTGTAAGAGACAGTCGTTCTTTCCCCTCACGCCCATAATTCAACAGTTACAACTGGTCGCGCCCTGCCTTTATACTCGCGCACGCCATGGTGCGCGCGCCAGCCATTAGCGCATCCCCCACCTTGCGCCATCGCGCGCTGACTGTATTCTCCAGTACTTAACGCATATTCGCGAGCCTGAGTATTGGCATTATCTATGTCCGTACAATACAGTATCCGCTGCTGCATCGGCCGATATCCTGCAGTATATTCTAGTACTGCATGGCGCCCACCATTGAGACTCAACAGTACCGGAATCTTGATTGTGCTCGCACGGGCGTCCTCGTACTCGTAGATGTACAGCCGCTCCGTGATGTACGTCTGCTGCCGGAGATGTACTCGCGTCCTCGTACTCGTAGCCGTACATCGCTCCGCCGTGTACCCGTAAATAGAACTAATGTCATAGCTAGGACTAATGTCATACCCTATTAACGCTACGGGCTGTGGGCGGGGCCGTGACCGCCATGGAGGCCCCAACACACCAGCGAGGGGGTTCTTGGATGCCTACTAGGGCCCTAGGGCCCGTCGGGAGGGTCAAAGTTGGTGGTTCTAGTCAAAGTGTGCGAAGGAGGGTGACATCAAATTGATGTGGGTCAGGTGGTCGCCGGCCGATCGCCTGACCACAGATTAACGCTGACAACACCTCCACCTCCCACAACCTAGAGACACACGAAACCACGCCCCTCGACATCCGAGCTGTATACACACGACGCTATAGGGTGTATCTTGCAAGCTAACGTGGTGCTGCGCGGGCGGCTGCGCGATGATTGACACATGGCTGGACAACAACTAGTGGCGCGCGGCGAGGCGTCCGCGTTTTATTTTCAAACTCGCTGTTTTTTCAAACCTACTCGGAACGTCTGTCGCAACCTGCTGACGCTTCTCCGCCGACTAGCCAATCCTGGGCACCCACACACGCCCCGTGCCACTTACTACCTTTGCGTACACGCTCGGCGCAGGCCTCGGCGGTCGGCCGGGTCGTCAGTCGCGAGCAACCCGGCCACTATGGGGCAGAATGAGGAGGGGGCACCGATGCTTGTCGGTCTAGACCACCCTCAGCGCCGCCTCATCCCGATCCACCACCTGAATAAGAGCTAGAAGAACAAGATTTTTCAGCTCGCGCTCAGCAAATGGAGCGCCATGCAGCCGGAGCTCACGCTCAAGCAGGCGGGCTTGGAGGAAATGGCGCGCCATCTTGTTTGCAGGAATAAGGTGGCAATGTCTGTGGGGCATGTGGTGCCTCCAGAGAAACCCGGAGGAGTCGACCTGCCTATGGAGCTAGAGGAGCGCATAGCCGGTATGATTAGAGCTCTGCGCAACAAGAAGCTGCTAGTGTTTCATCGCGATGTAATGTTCTGGGGGACAGACATTGTCAAAGGGACTCCTTATGCGTTTTCCCGGTGGGAAGGCAACTCATGGCTGGTACAATGCATTCCTAAAAGGGCATGGCATGGAGCAAGGCACTGAGAGACCACTGGAAATGACGTGTGCAAAGTGGCTCACGACTGACAACCTGGAAACTTATTACAATGTGGCTGCCGACATCATGCTAAACGCCGGAGTGGCTGTCAGAAATCCAGACTATGAGCCTACTGTGCTGTGCAGCGAGATGCCCACCATCACGCACCCGGAGCGCATCTTCTCATTTGCGCTGGACTGCGCAAAGGGTGGCAAGCGGAAGGGCGATCGAATCGTCAGAGATGGCAGGCATGATTGGGGCGAGGGGCTGAGCACCAAGAGCGCGCCACTGCAACAGTGGCATGTGAGCGCACTGGCACTAGCGAGACCTTGCCGCCATACACTGTCTTCGCGTCCAGTAGCAGCATGGAGGCAAACTGGATTCGCCCTGGCCTACAAACCGAGGTAAATGGCAAAATGTTATATTAGCATTCAATGACAACAAGAAGGGCAGTCTGAACGGCGATGGCGTGACTGACAGTGTGGCACAAAGAGAAGCACAAGATGTTCAGACGCAAAAACTACAACACGGATGGCACAACCAAGTTCGCTACGAAAGCGAAAGGCGCTGAAGCTGGATGACTTCCTCGATATGTTTCGGCCGGCATTCGAGCACGGCTTCACCTACGACACGAACGTGATAGGATGGCGCGAATAGGGGCTCATACCTTTCAACCGCAATGAGCTATGGAATCTGCGCGAGGAGCTGGAGCGCATCGACCAGAACGCAACATGGAGCTGTGCAGCAGCCTCAGTCACTACAATGCTGCCATTGGAGGCCTCAACTGCGGCATCCAAGACCCGGTCAGGTAGGCCACCGCTGCGGTAGCGAAGCACTAACCTCACTGACCCTATCATCGCCAAGGTGAAGGCTGCGCCCCACCTCACCGCAAAGGCCTGGGCAACATTGGAGCCCGCCAAGCAGCTGGAGAACTTCCTTCAGCACCAGCAACTCCAAGCGGAAATCCTGGCCGCCACCCGACCTGTGACGGAAGACAACCGTGGTCCTTAACATGACGCGGAGGAGGGGGAGGGGGAGGAGGAGGAGGAGGAGCTGGACCCTGCAGTGCTGAAGACGAAGATTAGGCGCCCAGAACTTTCTGGTGCCAGAGGGGCAGCTTGACGAGCGAGGAGTCTATCGCCAAAGCCCGACTGCGAGACCAGGAGGTTCAAAAAAGAGACGGAAGGCCGACAAGAGTCTGGAGGAGAAGCAAGCCAAGATGGATCGCGCTATCGCGGAGGGGTTTATTGACGGCCGTTCTGTTTTGGAGATGATCGTCTCTGGGGGCGAGGTGAAAATAGCCCGTCTTAATAGGCAGGAGCTCCAAGCCGTGCTCCGCCACACGAAACCCCTGCTCCAGCGGGTGTGGGGCAGTAAGGTTGAGCTTACGCTGCAGGTTAGGGCCCTCGCGTCCGTTAAAGAGGCTGTTTCAACTCACCTGGCACGTCGGGCTCCGGATATGAGTGGGACGGTGGGTGGTCCTGCCGAAATGCCACCCCACCCCGCCCCGCCGGCTCCATCCTCCGGCCCAGCACCCCCCGAGGCGCCACCCTTTCCCGTGCCCGTGCCCGTTCCCGGGTCAGAAGGGGAACTAGGGGGGGCGGCTACCAACTTTATGGCAGCTACGGAGGCGGTGAGCGGGCTGTCGGCCAGCCATGCGATGGCGGGTGTCATTGCGCCGGCGGACAGCGACTGCGCCCAGGTCGAGATATAGGGGTATGACATTAGTGTTTTTAATTAACTCTGGACCCACTCACCCAGAACCTCGCCCATCGACCATGGAATTGCTTGCATGCTCAAAGCAGCCACGTCAGCACCGACCTAAGGTCCCTAGCTGCACGTTGAGCTGGCCAGTTGGTGTGCTGACGCGGTTTGAGCCCTGGGACACGGGCATGTGCTGCCCAGAGTTAACCCCCTGATGACATTAGTTATATTAACGGGTACAGATACTGCTGAGAGTGTGCAGGCGTCAAACAGCCGGTCAAACGCCTGCAAGACTGGTATCAAACTACAGTGCAAGCATTCCGTGCGTGCGCACAAGCATGTACGACTGGGAATGAGGCGGGGGTTGCGGATGGAGTGCATTGGCGGTGCATAGAATAGCGTGTTCCTGGGGTTTTGGCTGCATCAGACGCCGTATTCCCATCCATCCGGCACGGAATGTCCGGTTTTCACACATTTGTGTGTGAATATAGTGTGAATATTACGCGTCTTTTACGCCGGGTGGATGCGCATCCGGCGTCCGATGCACGCCAATTATTTGCAGCACGCTAGTTTGTGCACCGCCAGTGCACTCCGCAAGCCCCCACCACTGCTTGCCGCAGTGGCAACTCTCTCCCACCAGAGATGGTCAACAGGGAGAAACTCGGGCAATATTTCGAAGTTGAGCAGAGAAAACAACCGGAGCCAGACAAACTTTTAATTACCGGCCGCGATTAATCAACAAACAACCACGGCCTCGCGGAATCAAAATACCTTAATCTACAGATGGCCAGATTTTATTTGGACAATATTTATAGACACCATGGTTCGCTTCAGCGTTCTGGAAATCATTGTTTACAGCTCTGCAAACTAAGCTGAATATTTCCAGCGCTTACCACATGCAGACTGACGGTCAAACTGAACGCACCCACAGAACTATTGAGCAAATATTACGTGCGTTTGTTCACAAACAACATGACTCTTGGTTAAGTCTTTTGACTCTTGCTGAATTTTCTTACAATAATTCAGTCCATTCAGCAACACATTATGCCCCTTTTGAGGCAATTTATGGCATGATACCACTGACACCACCACCTGATATGATTGCTACTGCCAACCAAGATGCACGCAACACAGTTGCAAATATTCAAGATATTCACATGTTGATTACTGAGCAACTGAAGCTTGCTGATGAATATCAAAAGGTCTATGCCGACCGCAAAACCAGCCCTGTTGAGTTCGCAGAAGGAGGCAAAGTCTGGCTTTCAACGGAGCACTTGCTTATTCGCAACCAGCCGGCGCGCAAGTTCCGACAGATCGGCCCCTACCCGGTCACGGCCAAGATCTCCAGCCAGGCGTATCGCCTGCGCCTGCCACCAACGTTCGACTGCCACAATGTGTTTCACATCAGTCGACTGCGCCAGTGCGTCAACCCAGACGCACAGCCCGATACAATTCCGTCCAGTGTGGAGCCCCCTGTCGACGAGTTCGTCGGTGAACGCGTGCTCGACTTCTCTATCGAGCGCTGCGAGGATCTGCTCAAGCGAGGACTCTGCCTCGTCTTTCTGGTGCGTTGGCTGAACTACGACTCAAGTCACGACAGCTGGGAGCCGTACAGCGCGCTGCGACGTGTCGAGGCGCTACACGCCTTCGCGAGGGCGAGCCGACATCTGCAAGACACGCTACGCTCAAAGGAATGATCTAAACGTGTTTATGGGGTTTCCTAACGGACCCCATAAACACGACCCGTACGGTCTGTAGTGGTTTGAAGCCGTGACCATCGGGGTTTGGTACGGGCTACCCCATCGCCCGCGAGCCCTGCGCTCCCGGCCGGGGAGCTACTTAGCACAGCCACCAGCAGCTCGTCTGCCATCTTCCAGCTCGCTGCCTTCGGCAGCGGCTTCGCGTACTTGTGCGCGCGAGGGTCACTGAGGCTGAACAAGTCCGCACCGAGGTTCATCCACCCGGTAGTGAGTCGTCGTGCCGCGCACATGCGTTACAACATCAGGCAGCGACAGACAGCCCCTCGGTAGTGTGGTTTTCCCTACTCGTGCGCCCGAGGTCGTTTTTCGTTTTTGCCCTGGCTTTGCAGCTGGGACGTTTTCGGATGGCGATGCGCACGGCAAGAAATTGGAGCTGGGGGGTCCCCGTTGGGGGGGGGGGGGGGTTAAACCTCAACACCCGAAGTCGAGTCGCAATACAGGCCTTCGGGGCTCCCGCAGTGGAGCGCCCTCTCGCAGTAGTCAACTCTTGAGGTTTAGGTGAGGTGGACGCGCTCGGCACCATGGCCGCTGCTCGTCACGGTTGTCAACGACGACAACTACGCCCACCGCAACAAATCGGCGCGGACGGAGGAGGACGTCCGTGTCGTCGGGGCGACCACTTTTTGTCCCGCAAGACACTACAACCCAGTCCCCGTGTCCTCGCAGCAGGGCGCCGTGGCATCAACGGTCGTTACATGCTGTGGTTTTCCGGAACTACTCGCGTAATTGGCCTGTTACATGGGTGGCGCCGCTCACGCGCCGGTGTTTTGAGAGGGCTCGTTGCCCTCGCCCCAATGAAGCTTCAGCAACGTTTGCTGTGGTCGCAGTGGGAGGCGTTTGTGCGGTCCGTGCCGATGCGTCTCCGACGTCTCCTACTCCAACGTCGTCGTCACAAGGACCACGACAACCTGCAGCTGCCCGCCGGGGGGCAGCTCTACCACCTGGCGTGCCTGGCGTCTCGTGGTGTACGTAACTACCCTTGGCCAACTCTGGGTTTGGGACTTCGGCGGCCGTCGCTGGTGCAGCAGCAGCGGCCGCCTCGTCGTCACCCTCTACGCCGGCCAACCCGCTTCCAACGTCACGGCAACGCATCTGTGACAACACGAGCTGCCCGCCGGGGGACAGCTCCGCCTCCTAACGCGACTTGTGCGTTTCGTGGCATCATCCTAAGCCTACGCTTTGTGGGTTGGTCAGCAGCCGTCGTTGGTGCAGCAACGGCGGTCGGCTCACCGCTCTCCGCGAAGAAAGACCCACGGCGACAGCTAACTGAGTCGGCGGGTCTTCTGCGACGTCGCCGACAACCGACCCCGACACACCTGAACCGGTACGGCACGACCACACAGGGTTCCACATTTCCGCGCCCTCAGCGTTGTGCGTTTCACCCGCCGCTCTTCGCGCAAGGGGGCGAAACAACCACCGCTGGTGATGACGGCAGCAGTACATCGCTGTCATCGCGAGTTGTTGCGTGTCCACCCCTCGTAACGTGCATCGCCAGTACAGGTACATGGTACGAGTTATCATCGCGTCGGGTACAGTGCACCAGTACTTCACCTGACTGTACTCGGCGCGCTCGCGCGCTCGTGCGCGCAGCTGTACTCGTCCTACTCGTGCCTGTGCCGCTGCTTTGCTGGGCGCTCGTCGCCAACTTGGGCTTTGCTACCCCTGCTGCTTCTACTGGCCTGCAGTTCCGGCTCGTGCCGCACGCCACCAAGGCGCGCAACCAATGCTATAGGGCGCCGTCGGGAGACGGCGCCTTGATTCCGCGACACGTCCGGCCTGTGTCATGCCGGCGTCAACATCTCCCGCGCGCGTCTGATGCGCCTGCGCCTCGATCGAGGTCCTCTTGGCGCGAGACCCCTCCACAACTCAAGACATCTTCCGCCTTCGTCTGGTCGGCACGCCTGCCGACTGCCCACGCTCGCAGTCGTAAACGAACCGCGTGTAAACTGGCAAAACCAGACTCGAATGCATGATTGAAATGATCTAAACGTGTTTATGGGGTTTCCTAACGGACTATAGCTGTCCTAGTGCGACCCGTACGGTCTGTAGTGGTTTGAAGCCGTTACCATCGGGGTTTGGTACGGGCTACCCCATCGCCCGCGAGCCCTGCGCTCCCGGCCGGGGAGCTACTTAGGACAGCCACCAGCAGCTCGTCTGCCATCTTCCAGCTCGCTGCCTTCGGCAGCGCCCTCCCGTTTTCCGCCTCCGCCCTGCGGGCTCCTCCTCCGACATTCCCTCCCCTTTCGCTGAACCTTCTAAAAAAATAAAATGGCGCTTTTCCGTGTAAAACAGCCTCCGCACCTTTTTTGGCAAAACCAGACTCGAATGCATGATTGAAATACGCCAACCTGCGAGCGCGCCACCCGTCGCGTTTTCCAGAGTCCATCCCGGAGCGTTGACACCTACTGCTGCTGTTGATGTTGCTATATCACGCTTCCACCGCCAACCGACATCTGTGCCAGGCCTTCGGCGACACGAACAGACACTTTCCAGTTCGTCATTTGTCAGAGGGGTGGGAATGTTAGGGTTATGCCTAGCGACTACCCTAGTACCACCACAAACCTGCGACGTTTTATGGCCAAGTAATCATACTGCTGTGCCGATATTTCAGCATGCGTATTGTTACTGGCACGGCCACAACCAGACGCCCGTAATATTCCTTGTAACATACAGTACGCGCTACAACTCCTTAATCGTCATGATACTAACTGCCTATCCGCGGTGCCGAGTCGGATCGCTACAGGATAGATATGTAATGCCACCCACTGTGAGAATGAGATGTGACATACGGGTGACGAAGCACTACTACTATTATCCGTGAAGGCTGCTGCTGCAGTTACGTACGAGTACATCCGGCGGTATTGCCGGCGGGCGATAAACCCTTTTTGTAATCGTTGTGGTAGTCGTACTAGCGCGGTGACGCATTACATGGCACTGACGTATAAGGTACCAGGTTGTCCGTGTAGTACCGGGTAGTACGCGATATATTTATTAAGCCGGTACCGGGTATCTAGTACGAACCCGGGCGCAATGCCGAATCGCCCTGTGGATAACTACGACTATAAGTACATGAGAGCGCGAATCGCAGCCGTACTATTCGGCAAGAGTGGGGAACTTTGTGTACATTATAGCTAGTACTGCTGAACGGGGCCTGCCCGCCGTCCGATCAAAGCTCATCAGACGGGCGGTTTGGCTGCCATGTTTTGCAAAAGAGTGCTCACGTTACATAAATATTCGCGAGGGGGGGCAGGCAGCGGTTTGCCGAAGAATGATTGAATTACAATATTCGCGACAGCTGCCGTCGGGGCGTGGGGCGTGGGGGGGGGGGGGGGGGGGCGTGGTCCCCCCCCCCCCCCCCCCCCCCGTCGCCCGCCGCTCCCTCCGGGGGTTGAGGGGAGGGGTTGGGGGGGGGGGGGGGGGGAGTACTGCTTGTTCTTGTTCTTGCGTGCCCGGGGGACCCGCCGCTTCGACGACCTCGCTGCCTCCGCCTCCGCCTCCGCCTCCGACTCCGCGACCGTCAGTTTCTTACCTCGGCGCTTCTTCACTGGCCTCTTCCTCTTCTTGTCCGCGTCCGACTGCTTCTTGTCGGCGGCGTTCAACCAGCACAGCTCCTTCTCAGTTAGGGGTGGGCGGGGCAGCGGCGCCTCCGGAGGGAGAACGCCGGCCGTCAGTGTCTTCACCATCCCGGGAGGCTGTGCCGTCGACGACGCCGCCATGAGCTTCCTTACTGTGGCGTCGGGACGCCCCCTGTGCCCAGACGCCCACAACAAGCCACAATCGTTTCGCCTCCAAGCGGCTGAGGATGCGGCCTCCTCGGCCACAACGAGTTGCGCCGCTGGGACTGTGGAAGCCTTGGCGTTTGTTATTTGATACCAGTCTTGCAGGCGTTTGGCCGGCTGTTTGGAGCCTTGACGCCTGCACACTCTCAGCAATATATGTACACGGCGGAGCGATCGTACGGCTACGAGTACGAGGACGCGAGTACATCTCCGGCAGTAGACGTACATCGCGGAGCGGCTGTACATCTACGAGTACGAGGACGCCCGTGCGAGCACAATCAAGATTCCGGCACTGTTGAGTATCAATGGTGGGCGCCATACAGTACTAGAATATACTGCAGGATATCGGCCGATGCAGCAGCGGATACTGTATTGTACGGACACAGATAATGCCAATACTCAGGCTCGCGCATATGCGTTAAGTACTGGAGAATACAGTCAGCACGCGATGGCGCAAGGTGGCGGATGCGCTAATGGCTGGCGCGCGCACCAGGGCGTGCGCGAGTATAAAGGCAGGGCGCGACCCAAGCCAAGGAGCGGCCTCTGCCAACAACAGAAGCGCCACAACCAGGTTCTTCCGCCGCCCCTTGCTGCTGATTCCCGGGAGGGGACCTGCGCTGTTGGGCTGGGGACTCGAACGACTCGTTTTCGCTCGCTGAGAGCCGAGCGTGGCCGCGAGAAGCGGTGCACTGACCGTGGTAGTCAGTGGGCGCCCTGGGACGGGGCGTGGGGCTCGTTTGCCTGTGCGACGCGAGGTCGCTGCTCGTCACTGGCCTCCCTAGGCAGTGGGCGTCCTGTAGGCTGTTTGCCTTGCAGCTCGACGGTGCTGTCGACCTCTTTCGTTTCGGCTGTGCCTCTCGACGCCTGGGGCCGCGTTCCGACGGCCCTCTCAGTCTCTCGACGACTCGGGCCGGCTTCGAGTCGTGTCGACTCGTGTGCGCTTGTCGCTCGCCCAGTTAGAGTGTGTCTAACTATCGAACTGCCTCGCTGGCCACAGGGGGGGCAGACGGCCTCGTCGAGCGCTCTGTCGTGGTCTTGTGCCAGTGGTATCGACCCTCGTCACGAGGCAGGCAGGTTGCCGAGTTAGCAGCAGTCTGCGACCGGAGAACGACGTAGTTTCCGCCGTGTTATAGGCGAATCTACGAGAATCCAAAACTAGCCGGATTTCCCGATGGTTTTCCGATTTATCGTAGCCGGTATTCTGATTTCCGCGAGGCCGCGGTTGTTTGTTGATTAATCGCGGCCGGTAATCAAAAGTTTGTGCGGCTCCGGTTGTTTTCTCTGCTCAATTTCGAAATATTACCCGAGTTTCTCCCTGTTGACCATCTCTGGTGGGAGAGAGTTGCCACTGCGGCAAGCAGTGGTGGGGGCTTTTGGCCCTGTGAGGACCAGACCGCTGACTTGGCCTCTGTCCCGCTCTGCAGTTGATTTCCATCACTGTGATCATCATGCCGGAAGGAGTGTCCGCCCGTGCGCCGCGCATTCCGTTGCCGCCCGTTTTCTCTGGTCAGACCAAGGGGTGGCGCCGCTGGAGGCACCAGATGGAGGCCTATTGCAACGCCACTGGCATGTAGCAGGCCATGATGATGAGTGAGCATGCCTCATCTGATCAGCATTTCAAGCTGTATGCAACCCTGACTGCGCTGCTCCCCGAGGAGCTCCTGGATGTCATCCGTCGGCACCTGAATGACAATGCTACCTCTGGAGGCCAAGCCTGCGCACCCGCTTTGAGGGAGGCCATCTCGGCAGGGTCTCTGACATGTATGCGGTGCTCCAATCCGGTCAACAGCGCACCGAGACTGCGGAGGCATACTACCATCGCCTGGACAACGCCTTCTTGGACTTGGTGGCTGAGGCTGAGGAGCATGAGGATGTTGAAGCTCCATCACATAACCAAGTTGCGACTCAGTTCCTGGCTGGCCTCCGTCCCGAGTACGAGCCCATCATCGGTATCCTGCAGGTGACCGCGGAGCATGAGGGCCGCGCCATCACCTGGGAGGGTGACTGCCTCAAGCTGGCGCAGAACTACTCCAAGCGTATTGAGAAGAACCATGCATCGGAGCCATCTGCGGAGGGCTACATAGCCAGTGGTGGCACCAAGCGCTCCGCCCATCTGGCCACAGGCGATGGATCTGGACCTCGCCGCCTTGGTGCACCGCTGCGCGGTGGATGCTGGCAGTGCGGTGGGCCTCACTTCAAGCGGGACTGCCCGCAGCGCCCAAGAGGCAACATGCGTCAAGCTGCTGCGGACTCGGCACCGGCGGCCTTTGTTGCTGATGAGGAGGAGGAGCATGTTGCTTTCATGGCTGAAAATGCCGGTAACACCCCACCTGCAAAGCGCGTTGCGCTGTCCCTGCTGGATGACGAGTGGGATGATTGGGCGCCGGAACCGGGCACCCTGCTGTATGACCTCTTCGGAGGGGAGTATGAGTCCGAGGAGGATGTGCGGCCGGCTGAGGCTGCTGGTGCTGTTGCTCAGGCGAATGAGCGCGAGCATGACCTGGACAGCCACAACATGGATGAGATCATATCGCTGTCTGGGCTGTCTGACTGCTTCGGCATGTCTGATGATGAGGCGGGTAGTGCCTCTGGTGGCATGGGCGGCTTTGCCCGTGTTGTAACCAAGTCTGATTCCGCTTACTTGCTTGATGCGGTTGCTCTTGCGGGTGCTGTTGTCGATGCACGAGGGGCGTGCATGCTGGGGCTGAATGATGATCTCGGAAGCTACCCGGACATGTGGGTGAAGGACAGTGGGGCGTATCCGCATATGGTGGCTGACTCTTACAGCTTCGTGGAGTATGAGCAGCTTGCACCACCGGTTGAGGTGGGGGGTATTTGCTGTCTGGCGGTGGGCCCGGGGACGGTCTGGATGGTTGTTCGAGCCGATGGCGGCGAAGTACGCAGTGTGCTTCGTGGGGTTCTGCATGTCCCGGAGTTGCCGGGCAAAACAAAGCATGGCTACCGCAGGTTGTTTAGCCAGCGGTTGGCGCAGGAGCGTGGCGCTTCGTTTCATTACACGGCCAACGGGGACTCCATGGTCTTGCGCTCTGCTGGCCGTGATATGACGGTCCCTATCGGGCGCGCTCCGGGGAGCGACTTGTACGCTTTCCGCAGCAGAATACTACGGAGCGGGCCTGCGCCCAGCCCTGCGGATGTTGTTGCGCTGCAAGCTTGTGGGAAGTTGTCAAAGTTGCTGTGGCACAGACGTCTTGGCCATCTGCATGCTGCAGGCATGGATCGTTTGCTTGCGGAGAGCGTCTCGGGGATCACGTTCGCGAAGGATGAGATACTGCCGTTTTGTGACTATTGCGCGTTGGCGAAGTCTCACGAACAGCCGCGGTCGCGCATTGCGTCAAAGCGTCCTACTGGGCCACTGCAGAAGTTTGGAGCTGACATATGGGGGCCAGTGGGTGTGACGTCCATTGACGGGTTCCGTTACGTGTTTGGGATGACTGACTATTACTCGGCATACGGCTGGGTGGTGTTCATAAAGTCCAAGGATGAGGCTCCGAGGGCTCTGCTGTTGGTGGTGCGCGCTATCAGGCGCGTGCATCCCCGATTCGGATACGACAAGAGTACAGCTCGCCTGAGAATGGACAACGACTCAGTCTTCCAGAGTGCGGATTTTCGATCTGCCTGCGATGGCCTGCACTTCGTTCCTGAGTTTTCTGCGCCATACTGCCAATGGCAGAATGGTCTGCAGGAGCGTATGTGGCTTACTCTGTCCGAGATGACGGTGGCTATGCTGCTGCATGCTGGCCTGGGTCGTGAGTTCTGGGCGCTGGCCTTCTGAGCCGCGATGCACATCCGCAACAATGTCTACAGTCGGGGTGTCGGATCTGTTCCCTACCGGCGTCACACTGGCAAGACCCCAGATGTGGCTGGGTTGCGGGTGTTCGGCTGTCCAGCGTATGTGCACGTGGATGCCGGGAATAGGCGGAAGCTTGACGCCAAGGCCTTTCGCGGGGTCTTCGTTGGTTATGGGCAGGAATCTCACACCTACTTGGTGTGGAACCCAGCTACTCGCCGCGTGGTTGCAAGTCGGAATGTGATTTTCGATGAGGGTTGGCGTGATGCGGCTTCCAGCAGCAAGGGGGGCAGTGGGGGCGATGCTGCTACAAGCCTTGAGATGTTCCCCCAATACCAGGCACTTCTCGATAACGGCGGAGTTGGCAGCACGTCCGACGCATCACGGGTGCAAGAGATAACCGAGGCTCACCGGCGTGTCGTGGATGAAACGGACGACGTTGAGGAGGAGCTTGAGAGTGAGGAGGCGCCACAGACTGCGGAGGAACTGGAACTTGGATCGCAGCGACCCACGCTGGAGCTGACCCAGTTGGAGACGAACGAGGGAACCGGCGATGGCGGGCAAGAGGAATCTATAGTCCAGCGTGCTGAGAGGGAGCCCTACCCTGCTCGTTCTCGCCGAGCTCCTGGGCAATGGTGGGTCGTGCATCCGGAAAACCCCAACGACGACGCTGCAGCTATGATGGCCGCCGCATTCGCGGCAGTGACACAGGGTGTCGATGAGCCCATCACGCTCAAGCAGGCCATGTCCGGACCGTTCAAGGAGCAATGGGCGCAAGCCGTAGAGTCAGAATTCAACTCGTTGAAGCAGGGCACGTGGGTGGTGTGCGAGTTACCAGAGGAGCGAACAGCCATTCCCAGCAAATGGGTATTCAAGGTCAAATACAACGCTGATGGCAGTATCGCGCGCTTCAAGGCCCGACTGGTTGTCCAAGGCTGCCGTCAACGACATGGCATCGACTATGCAGAGACTTTTGCACCGACCGTGAAGTTCACCACTATCCGAGTGTTGTTTGCGATTGCAGTACAATACGGTTGGAATATCTATCAGGTTGATGTCGACACGGCGTTCCTGTATGCTCCAGTAGAGGAGGAGATCTACATGAGGCCGCCGCCTGGCTATGAGCAGTACGATGCAAGAGGGCGGCTCATGGTCTTGCGCTTGTTGAAGAGCCTGTACGGGCTGAAGCAATCACCCCGAAATTGGCACAACACCTTGCATAAGTTCTTGGTGTGCTACGGGTTTCAGCAGCAGAAGTCCGACCCTGGCGCGTACGTCTACTGGCAGGGTGGGCAGTTGATCTGCATCCTGGTGGTGTACGTGGACGACATGATCTTTGCCTTCAAGGACGCAGTATGGGCCGCGGATTTCAAGACGGCATTAGGCGCCCGCTTTGACATCAAGGACTTGGGCGTCTGTGCCTGGGCGCTAGGCATGGCGGTGGAGCGAGACTGGGACAATGCGACGCTGAAGGTGCATCATGCCAAGTACATTGATGACATGGTGCACAAGTTCAACCTTGCTGACGCTTACGCTGTGAGCACCCCGGCGGAGGTTGGTGCCGATGTCCCCGGTAGCAACAAGCCGTTGGCTGCTGAGATGCCATATCAGGCCCTTGTGGGCAGCCTGTTGTACGCGATGGTGGCTACCCGCCCCGATATTGCCGAAGCTGTGAGCAAGTTGTGCAGGGTGACGGCCAAGCCTGAAGAGCGCCACTGGCACGCTGCCAAGCGAGTCCTGCGATACCTGAAGGGTACCAAAACCCTGGGGCTGACCTTCAGTGGGGGCAAGGCTGACGGCCTACTGCACGGGTACTGCGACGCCGACTGGGCTGGAGACGTGGTGCCACGACGCTCTACCACTGGCTTCGTCTTCATGCTTTGTGGAGCTGCAGTGAGTTGGAAGTCGCAGCTGCAGGCCACTGTGGCGCTGTCAACGGCGGAGGCGGAGTACATGGCGTTGTGTGCTGCTGTGTGCGAGGCGCTGTTCTTGCGCGAGCTGCTGCGCGAGCTGTGTTGTGCTCAGTCCGAGGCCACAGTGATCTTCGAGGACAACCAGAGCTGCATTGCGCTAACGCGCAATCCCATGACCCATGGTCGCAGCAAGCACATCGCCATCAAGTACCACTTCACACGGGAGAAGGTGCTCAGCGGGGAGGTGGCAATTGAGTACTGCCCGACTGCACAGATGGTTGCGGATGCACTCACCAAGGCTCTGGGAAGGCTGAAGCACGCGGAGTTCGCCATGCAGATGTTGGGCGCGTGATGACTGCATGGCGAGTGGGGGTGTTGTTTGATACCAGTCTTGCAGGCGTTTGGCCGGCTGTTTGGAGGCTTGACGCCTGCACACTCTCAGCAGTATCTGTAGACGGCGGAGCGATCGTACGGCTACGAGTACGAGGACGCGAATACATCTCCGGCAGCAGACGTACATCGCGGAGCGGCTGTACATCTACGAGTACGAGGACGCCCGTGCGAGCACAATCAAGATTCCGGTACTGCTGAGTCTCAATGGTGGGCGCCATGCAGTACTAGAATATACTGCCGGATATCGGCCGATGCAGCAGCGGATACTGTATTGTACGGACATAGATAATGCCAATACTCAGGCTCGCATATATGCGTTAAGTACTGGAGAATACAGTCAGCACGCGATGGCGCAAGGTGGCGGATGCGCTAATGGCTGCCGCGCGCACCATGGCGTGCGCGAGTATAAAGGCAGGGCGCGACCCGTTGTAACAGACAGTCGTTCTTTTCCCTCACGCCCATATTACAACATTGCGCCGCAAGGCCGCCTTAAAACAAGCAGCAGCAGCAGCGGCGGCAGTAGGAGTACCATCAGCCGTCGGAAACGGCCCGTCGGCGCCGGTCTCGGAGGACGATGTGATCGGCGTGGGGGAGGACCCCGTTGGCGAAGGCTGTATGGACATCGACGCGCCTGCGTGGCCGCCGGCGGGCGTGGAAGCCGCCGATGAGGGCGTGATGCGGGAAGGCGATCCAGGTGACTTCTACATGAAGGTCATCGCCAAGAAGTTCCGGGGAGTATGGCACTACGGCGTGGCAGGTTGTGGCAGGTAGCACCACTCACCTGCGGTTGTATGGAATCACACGCACCCGCCCGGTCGGCGTGGCAGGTTGTGGAGGCTATGGCGGCTGCCCAGGAGCGCCCCCTTGTGGATGCGGACCGGGAGGCTCGCTTGGTAACCGTCCATGAAGGCGATGACCTTTTCGCGCTGCAAATAAACCGCATGAAGGCGCATCGCCTCTACCGGGAACCCAACCCCAACAAGAAGGTCTCCCCCCCCTCTTGCTTCCTTTTCCGCCACGTGCACCCATACCCACCCACCCACACCCACACACACACACTCACACTCGCACTCGCACTCACAGCGACCCACCCACACACACAGCGGTACATGGCCCCAGACGACGCTGGCCCCGGCGCTGTGGAGACGCCCATCCGGTTGGTTGGGAGCGCATCCGCTGCGTGGGAGGAAGGGTGGACTTCAAGGACCATTTGGAGAAGCTGCTGGACGACGTCCGACGTACGGTGCAGGGCTCGCACTCGTATGCACCCATACTCGCGGGGTGGGTTGCGGTCCTGCCGGGCTGGACCCCCAGCGGTAGCGCTGGGGGGCTCCTGGCCTACAAGGCGGCGTCGCTTCGCAACGGCGACAAGCCCCGGCTTCACCGGGGGGGAGGGGGGAAGACGGGGAGACGTCGAGAGACAACTCCTTCTTTGTGTACAAGATGTTGAAGCAAGTCCCCGACGCCGACCCACCCCCCTACACCACCGAGGAGCTGGAGAGCGAGGAGGAGCTGCCAAGAAACTTGCTGGCGGAGCGCGAAGACGCCAAGTACACCACCATGGTCGCGCGAGCTCAACCCTTCTATCTTGCCACGCCACCGCCCCCGCCAGGGGCTGACTCGGACGACAGCCGTGCCAGCGCGCGGCCCATTCGGGCTGCATTGTGTACGGTGTGGACGCCGGAACGAGCCTACACTGCCGTGGGCTTGGACTTGTGGAGAGTGCCGGGCGGCGGCGGTGGTTCCGGCGGGGAGGAGGCCCTTGTCCTACTAGATGGTCCGGGTATCCGCAAGGTGGCTGTTCTCATTGCCCCTGCCGACATGTCCTCCGCGAAGGCTGCCGACTTGGGCGTCGACGCCGGGGAGCTGCTGGTGGCGGGAATCCACGCGAGGTCGCAGGACGGTGCGCGACGGGGGGGGGGGGGGGGGGGGGGGAGCTGTGGGATAGGCGGGGCAGCGGTTGCTACCGAGTGAGGCTTAGCATCGTTTGCAGTAGCAACGCAGCCTTTCCGGTTGCATAGTGTGACGCAGCCTGGATGTAACCAGCAGTACGCGCAACGTGCAAGTCTTACACGCCCGTGTGCCCCACCCAAAAACATTCGCCCGACCTCACCGACGGCATGTCTCGCTCTGTTGAAATATGGGCGTGAGGGAAAAGAACGACTGTCTGTTACAACGGGTCGCGCCCTGCCTTAATACTCGCGCACGCCATGGTGCGCGCGCCAGCCATTAGCGCATCCCCCACCTTGCGCCTTCGCGCGCTGACTGTATTCTCCAGTACTTAACGCATATGTGCGAGCCTGAGTATTGGCATTATCTATGTCCGTACAATACAGTATCCGCCGCTGCATCGGCCGATATCCGGCAGTATATTCTAGTACTGCATGGCGCCCACCATTGATACACAGCAGTACCGGAATCTTGATTGTGCTCGCACGGGCGTCCTCGTACTCGTAGATGTACAGCCGCTCCGCGATGTACGTCTGCTATGGAGATGTACTCGCGTCCTCGTACTCGTAGCCGTACATCGCTCCGCCGTCTACAGATACTGCTGAGAGTGTGCAGGCGTCAAGGCTCCAAACAGCCGGTCAAACGCCTGCAAGACTGGTATCAAACAACACGCAACTTACCCGCGCGCTTCAACGAGTGCCTACAGTTCGGGAATTTTAGGAAGTGCCGCTCTCGCGCCGTCCTTTCACCACTGCCCGTCACGATGCCCTGGCAGTGCTTGCATGTGTACACGCCATCCTTCGACACACTCGATATCCATCCCTCTCCCGGCATGCCTGCTGCCGCGCGCGCGCGCGGGGGGGGGGGGGGGGGGGGGGGTTGAGAGTTGGGGTGGATGTAGCCCACCACCGGCAGGGAGCACAGATGCTAGTGCGCGGCTGTCCGCGCTTGGTTCAGCGTGAGCGGCGGTGACCGCCAGGCTACCCCGTACTTCATGCGCGTGCAGGGATGTGCAGCGTTGTATGTGCAGGGATGTGCAGCGGATGTGCAGGGATGTGCAGCGAGTACGTGCAGCCGCCTGTACTTAGCCCAGGTGCTCCGCGTCGGCGCGCGACACGCGAGCCCGCGTGCGCATATCAATTTGATGAAATTATGGAAACGAGAAATTCATATAGTACTTTACACGTCGCGCGCGATAGTCGTCGCTACTCGGTATGAAATCCACGTCCCTCGTCCGTCCCGTATCGTCCCCGTATGTCGTCGTTCGTCACCAGTAGGGGACATTTACGTCACATCTGAATCTCACAGTGAGCGGGGCGCCATACCCTAGTACCACCACAGTACCTGCGACGCCGATATTATGGCCAAGTACTTGTACCTGTACTGCTGTACCGATATTTCAAGCGTATTATTACTGGTACGGGCACAACTGTGAGGATACATCATATACCCTTACTAACCTAATCGTCATAGCACATTAGGCGCGTAGCGCGCGGCCGTCAGCCCTGGCACCTGACGGGCGCGCGCTACGCGCCTAATGTGCTATGATGATTAGGGTTAGTGAGGGTGTAGAATATATCCTCACAACAACCAGACGCCAGTAATATTTCTTGTAACATATTGTGCGCGCTATAACTTCTTAACTTTCAGGATACTAGCTGCCTATCCGCGGTGCCGAGTCGGACCGCTATATGATAAATATCCAATGCCACCAGCATGTTGTAAGAGATTACATTCTGCAACCAACTGAATTCGCCATAGGCTACGAGTAGAGCCATGTTTCATTAAGTACTGCCACGAGTACTTACAGTGTCCGCCCACGGGTTGGTACCTCCATATAAGTGGCGAGCTCCATGCGGACAGCCCTGGCGGGGCTGTAATCGTCCTCGGCAAAGCGCGCGAGCGCGCTCGTAGCCGCTCAGAACCCCGTCATGGAATCGTGAGCGCACGGGTTGCCAGAGGGACGGGTGAAGCACCATGACAAGGACCGGCCAACCATTAGGAATAGGGCGGACAGGTAGCCGCGTACCGCATGCACGGACGGTGCTAGGGGCCGCCTGAAGAGCGCCACTTCCGCCGACGGCCTCGGAATCGGCTCCAATCGAGCGCCCTTGATGGACGCAGTGGGGGTGCTCCAGAAAAGTCAGCACGGTGGCGAGGGGACTGCGCAGCAGAGTATGCCGCACGGACAGGGGAAACTGGGCTGCCCAAGGATCCCAGCTAGCCTTGAGGCGCAAGCGGCGAGCCCACACGTCCGTCGAGGTAGAGAGGCTGGCAGTGCGCCCGGCGCTGGTTTGCTGAGCTAGCCTTGCTAGGAAAAGGCCCACCCCTTAAATGCAAGGGGGAAGGATGAGGATTGGGAGATGGTATAGGCATTGAGAGAAGCCCCGCTATGGCGGGGAGCAGCGCCGCAAGGGCGGGCCCTTGGCTGAAGTGCACAGCCCAAGCGCCGGAAAAAGACCACATGACAGGCGGCACATGGGCTGGGTGATAGAGGCGGAGTAACCGCGACAAAACCGCTAGCGGATCTGTTGCCAGTATGCGCTATTTTTCACATATATATGTACGAGTATCCGTTTCGGGTACCTCAACCGTTACGAGACATATGTAAAGAACTACTATCGGTAACGAACCCTGTACAGGCATTCCATGTCGTGAAATAGCTTAAGCAGAGATTCAACACTCGGACATTCGAGGTTTGTACACGTACCCCGTACTATACCTCCAACAGCTTAAGAAGAAAAAGTGGCCGGTATAGTATTACCCGGCCACTTCTGTAGCCAAAACTTCTGTAGCCATTCTTGGAAAGGGCTTAAATAATCGCTTACAGCTAAACAGAAGTATGAAATGTCCAAGTCCCGTGCCTTCATTCTCACTATCAACAATCCGTCATCGAATGACCTGCCTCAAGGCGTTAGCAAAGACTACGCGATCTGGCAGCTGGAAAAAGGTGAGAAGGGAACCCCACAATACATCTTCAGGCGTACGTCAAGTACGCTACACCCCGTACATTCAAGGCTTTGAAGAACGTCTACCCGACCGCGCACATTGAAGCCGCGAAGGGATCACCTCAACAGTGTATCGACTACTGTTCAAAGAAGGACACCCGTCAAGAAGGTCCGTGGGAGCGTGGCAAACGTCCCACTCAAGGCAAGCGTAACGATATTGAGGCGGCTGTGCACACCCTCCGCGAGGATATCGGCACCAAAGCCAAACCGTTCAAGCGCATGTGCGAGGAGCACACAAAGACAGCAGTCAAGTTTCATAAGGGACTGCAATGGGTCGCAAACCAACTCGTCCCACCTCGTACCGCTCCACCGGAGGTACGCGTTTATATGTCGGTCCTACCGGCTGCGGTAAATCTCGCGCCTCTCGCCAATGGCTTCCCGAAGCCTGGATCTGGAACCCAGCCAATGGCGGTTGGTTCGACGGCTACCTTGGACATCATGAGGTTATATTCGAAGAATTCCGAGGCGATATTCTTTATTCCGCCAAGCTCTCCATCCTAAATCGCTACACCCATAGCCACCAGGTGAAAGGCGGTATGATTGACTTCGTCGCGCAGCGTATCGCCATAACCTCCCCAAAGATGCCCGAGCTGTGGTATCCACGTCAGTGCGAGAAGACCGACTCCATCAACCAGCTCCTTCGCCGTATCACTTCCATCACCGTGT